>CDMY01000613.1:171593-227311 GCA_001179505.1 Vitrella brassicaformis | reverse complement strand
TGGGTGGGTCACCCGGCCACATGGCCGGCGGTTGGGACATGTCGTGTGTGGTGGTGTAGAGTGCTTTTTTGCATCCCCCCTGGCTCCCCCGTCTCTCTCGTGTGAGTTGTTCTTGTCATGTGCTCGTATGTGTTTGTGTGTAGTGTGGATATGGGGAATTTTCATGTGCGGCTGGTGCTGCGTGTCGAAGGACAGCGTGTGGCTACTGCTGTGGTTTGTTAGGTATGAGGATATGACTGATCGACCTTAGCCAGCCAGCCAGCCAACCAGCCAGCGGCGGATTAGAGTAGAGCGGCGTGAATGACTGGCGGTCGCCACGATATTAAAACGAAGGCAGACAGACAGACACGAACACGAGAATCCACCATCCATCCATCCATCCATGTCTGTGTGTCTGTCTGTCTGTCAGTCCACACACACCAACACGCCACCGTCAGTGGTATCATGGAGTACTCACTGTCGTCCTAGCTATGCTGCTGTACTCACGCACTCACTCAAGAATCTGCACGCACGTACGAACTGGACAATTAACTGGTGACCCACACACACACGCACAGAGAGAGAGAGAGAGAGTGGATAATCAGCCACAGAGGCAGGCAGGCAGTCAGGCGGCTTCTCTCTTGGTTTCTACAGTGGACATGGACACAGTGGAGAGGAGATGGGGAGCGGCTGGAAACGAATACACGTGATGCCAACGCTGGTTGGTTTCTCCCTCTCTCTGTCTCTCTCTCCGCCAGCCGCTAGGCGCTAGCTACCTCCCTACCCACGCACACATCACAGCACATCAAATCAAATCACATCGGTGCCATCCCACGCAACAGCGCTCTCTTCAAGGTGGATGGAATCACAATCACAGACAGACAGGCTGGACAGAGCACACCTGGCCACACCATCCTCCATCCTCCTCCACCCCTTTCTGCCGCCCCATCCGGCCCACCTGGTGCAGAGGTGCGCGTGTTTCCGTGACTCTGGTGTCTGGTCAGTCGCGTCGGTCTCTGTCGTCGTCTCGGTGTCCGTTCTCGTGTCCTGCGTTGGCCGCGTCTCTATCCACGCCATTGATGTGCTTATCCTTCTCATCATCCTGCTCACCGGGCCGACGATCACTGGGCCGCTATAACAGGCACACGAGACGACACAAGGACCACAACACCCAGTCAGTAAGCAATGCATCGCATCAAGGCCATCCCATCGATGAGCACTCTGTGTGTGTGTGTGTGACTGAGTGACTGACCTCATCCCTGTCATCGTGTCTTGGTCGCTTGTAGGAGTCATCTCCTCCCCCTCCCCCTCCTCCCCCGCCCCTGCGGTCGTCGCGTCTCGAGTCCCTGTAGTCGTCACGCCCGCCGTACCGGTCCCTGTCCCTGTAGTCCCTGTCCCTACTGCACCACCCCACCCGACACACACACACCAACAACACAACACAACACACACCTATGAGCCCCCCATGCTGTTGTCGGTTTTGCCCCTCCGTGTCACGCTCACTCGTGGTAGTCCCGGTCCCTCCCGTATCCCCCGCGGTCGTATCCGCCGCCCCGGTCGTAGTAGCCCCCACCACCACGGTCGTATCCACGATCATACCCACCACGGTCGTAGCGGTCGTATCGGTCGTCACGGGGGTCACGACGGTCGTACTCCTGATTGATAACCAGGCGACACACCGAAGACAGGGAGAGAAGATGTGTGTGGGGGGGTGGGGTTTGGGTGGCCTCATACGTATCGGTCTCGGTCGCGCGGGGGGCCGCGTCGCTCCTCGTCTTCGCGCATGCGCCTGCACACCACACACACACACACACACACAGGGAGGGAGGGAGGGAGGAAGGCACAGGTGAGTGTGTTTTACGGACATCAAGTCAAGTGTGCACAGAGGCACTCACACGCACACACATGGATTGCTCTGCTCGTCTCTGCTGCGTGTGTGGACGGATGGCTGCATGGCTATGGGTGGGCAGATGGAGGTGGAGGACGTCTCTCTGCCGGCTGCCAGCCCGACTGCACTGCACTGCGTCCTCCTTATCAGCCAGCCAGCCGGCCACTGCCTGTCTGCGCTGCGCTGCACTGCTCTGCACTCTGCCACCCGGCCACTCTGCCAGTCTGCCGATCCGATCTGCCAGTCAGTCAGTCACTGTGCTGCTTGTCTGCCTCTCTGCTTGTCTGGGTGTCTGCGTGTGTCTGCGTCGAGCCGGCAAAGCCTGTCGTGCGCAAGACGCCTACGTACGCCCCGGTGTTGAGTGCACACGTAAGTGTGTGTGGAGGGGTGTGGTATCGTATGTCGTGCCTACTTGCGTCCCTCGTCTCGCCCATACTTGGCCTCACCCACAGTGATCTTCCGACCTGCACACACCACAGCACAGCACAGCACAGCAGCGGGCGACATAGACCCACTCAGCCACTCAGCCAGCCACATGTGCGTGCGCACCTTCGAGCTCCATGCCGTCGGTGCCGGCTATGGCCTCGTCAGCGGCCTTCTTGTCACGGAACCTCACGAACCCATAGCCCCGCGGCCGGTTGTTGCGCGGGTGAATCGGGATGTACACGTCAGCCACCTCACCAAACCTGCTCAGACAGACAGAGGCACGCACACCACACCGGCAGACGGCACACGGCAGCCAAGGCGCATGCCATTGAAGGATGGATGCACGAAACCTCCTCCCTCCCTCCCACTTTACTCCGTGGGACTGTGTGGTGTGGTGTGGTGTGGTGTCGGTTGCTGACTTTTTGAAGACATCCCTGAGGGAGTCGGGCTCTACACGGTCGTCGAGGTTGTCCACCTTGAGGCTGACCAACGTGTTGACGTCTTCGGGGGGGCGGCCACCGGTCACCGACATGCTGTTGAACCAACGCCGCTGCCGCCCTACAATCTCAACTCCACTTCAAAAGTTCGCAGAAAACGATCGGGGAAGGGTTTGTAGGGTGTAGGGTTTTCAGGACCCACGCACGGTAACCTCAGGCATCCCCCCCCGTATGTGATGTGCTTTGTACAGCCCGGCTGTCCTCTACACAAACAACAGAAAGTGGCCCGATCCCCATACCCACACACCCACACACCCATACATGCAAACACATGTAGCCCAGCCGGTTGGTTGAGACACCCATGCAGCCCAGCCTACTAGATGCCCTGCCACACCCCATCGCGCACACTGCTCATCATTACACTCACTCATAGGCAGAAGGAAGATTGGAAGGAAGGATGAATATAGGATGGATGGATGCGGACCAATCGATGGCGGGCAGACAGACAGACGGGCCAAAACGGACGGCAAAAGGTGTCTGTCGTGCCATGGCATGCACCCACCCCACCCGGGGGTGATGAAAAAGTCCACACACCCTGACCGGCAGGCAGAAGCTACTATACAGTGTGGTGTGGTGTGGTGTGGTGACGTTGACTCGACTGCTAGCTGACATACACACATACACACTCCCTGGACGCAAAAAGAGTCCACTCCACCGTGGCATGCTTGTATCTGGGGGGCTACAAAACAGCCCTTTCCTCTCCGTGGATCTATCTAGTCTTCCATGTGGCCCTCATGGTGGGGGCTGAGTGGTCTCGACGGCGGCGGCGATGCCCGCATCCAGTTCCACCGGGCGTACAGCTCCTCCTCTATCGACCTGGGGACACACACGACACGACAGACACCAGACACCAGACCCACCACACGAACGAACAATTCCGTCCACCCAGCTGCCCCTCTCGGTTGGTATTGTGTCTTCTGATGCACCGCACCGACCGTTGTGCGTAGAGGCGGTAGACGTGTGTCTCCTTCTCCTGCGGATACCGATGCACACGACCTGCCGGGACACATGTCCACACGGAACCACACGTCCACAAAAGGCGGTGCGGTGATCACTCTCTCTCCCACTCATCACTGACTCCCTCCCTCCCTCCCTCACCGATGGCCTGTCTTTCAAAGTCGAGCGCCCGCTCCAGCGGGACGCAGTCGACGGCACACGCCTCGGACCCGCAGTAGGGGTGCACGATGAAGATGTGGTTCGCTATGTGCAGCGACGCACCTACGCCACAAAGACACACAGAGGGAGGGAGAGAGAGAGAGAGAGAGAGACATGTACAGCACACACGCTTGACAGCCACCACAGCACGGGCCTCCCTCACCCACCTGAAGCGTGCTGCTCCGACGATAGCAGTAAGATTCGGTGGCGGAACGAGCTGCTGGTGCTGCTGCTGCTCGATGCCGCAGCAGCGGCAGCACCACACGCAAAGGAAGAGGAGGATGCTGGCGGGGACTGCGCGTGGGTGAGTGTGGGCGACGGGAGGGGCCGGAATACGGGCGATGGTGTGCCTGATGCGGTTCTGCTGCTGCTGGGGTGGGTGGGGTGGTGCTGATGCTGGTGTGGGTGTGGGTGTCGCAGGCAGAACCGGTCCAGGACGGTGATGCGCTCGCGGATCGACATGCCCTCGCCCAGCATCAGCACCGACTCATTGCCACACGCAAGAGTCAGGGCCGCTCTTATCGACTCGAGCAAGCTCTGCCACTGAACATCACAGAGAGAGAGAGAGAGAGAGAGACAGGAAATGCCCTTCCTCCACACGGCCATCTTTCAAGAGCCCTTTTCTCCGCTGACCTGAGCGAATACGATGCACTTGTCATCCGTCTGTTCGAGCAGCTGCCGTATGGTCAGACACAGGTAGCCGATCTTGGTGCTGCACTCGCCCAGCGATGACGGCGCACTGCCCTGTCCATGTCCCTGGCCATGTCCATGGGAGTGCCGGCCGCTGGGTGTGTGTCCTGGCTTGGGCCCCACTGTGAAGGTGCAGGCCATCCGCACTGCAGACACGCTCCGGCACATCGGGCAACGAATCTTGGCCTGCACAGAGAGATAAAGGGGGAGAGAGAGAGAGAGAGAGAGCGATGGTTGTGGTGGTGGTGCTTCTTGTGCCATGTGTGCCATGTGTGCCATGTGCTATGTGTGTCGTGTGTTGGTTACCTGTTCGTCGACCAGTCTTGCGGAGCAGTGTCTGCACACCCAATGCAAGCAGGGCAGCACCGTCACGGCGCCCTTCTGAGCCACGCCCTCGAAACAGATGCAACACGCTGCACAAGACGTCAAGACGTCACACAACCATCAGTGGATCGATCAATCAGCATGCGATTGCTCCCATGCTCATTAACATACCTGCGGCCTTGACGTCGCTCTCAGTCACGCCACACGGAGAACCAGCAACACTAGAGGCGACGACAGCCTCTCCGGCACCAGATGGCGCCGCAGCAGAGGCAGCAGCAGCCACGCGCGGCGACGACCCCCCTCGCCAGCCGCCCCGAGTGCGCCCCTTGTCCCTCCTCGGCGAGCTCCTCCCACCATCCTCATCCCTGTCTCTATTTCTCTCAGACGCCAAGATCCCCTCTGGATGGGCCTCTGGCAGCGGCATCAATGGCAGGTCCATGTCATCCGATGGGGAGGGGGCGGGGGCTGGGTGCTGGGAGGGGGGCGTCGAGTCGGATGTGCGCGACTGACTGCTCTTGTGCGAGTGCCGCTTGCTGTGCCTGGGGGTGTGGGTGTGGGTGTGGTGTGTGAGGGGAGAGGGGGGTGATGGCTGTGGGTGTGGGTGTGGGTGTGGGGGCCGGTGGGATGCGTCGCCCTCCAGCGTCAGCATCACGTGGTCCTGATTAAGATCAATGGCGGCAGAAATGGCGTGTGTGGTTGTGTGTGTGTGATGTGTTTGTTCCGTGCCCCCCCGACTGACACTGACCATGAATATAAGGAATCTGTCCTTCTCCCTGAGGGATCTGAGCAGCTGGTCCCGCCTGAAGATGATGTGTCTGTCGTCCTCCTCCACCCACTCAGGCAGGTCGGGGTCGTCGTCAGTGTCGCCCTCAGGATAACCAATGTCCCCATCCTACACACACACACGCACACACACACAAACGAACAACAAAATGGCCGCGCATCCCCACAGAACACATGAGGTGGACGTTCTCACCTCGACAAGATTGGACAGATTCTCCGACGCTTCGATGGTCTTCTCGATCTCACTCAGCTCGCGACGCAATGCCTGACCGACACACACCAGGACACCCAAACAGCAATGGCCGTATAGGGGCACCAATCGTCCGCCAACTCATTCACTCACTCACCGCAATGGCTCTCAGTGTGGCGGTCTTGCGCGACGTGTACCAGTCCGACGCCGAGCCGAACTTCCTGGCAGCCTTCTTGAGGATGGAGCTCTCCTCCTCAGGGGGCGTCTGGTGCAGACTCATCGGACCCTCGGAACACACACGCACCTGCACACACCCCCACACAGGAGGGAAACGTGCGTCATTGGTGTGGTTGTGGTTGGACTGACCATTGTCTGCAGTGTCTGTGTGGTCATGGCGTGGTAGAGGACGGAGGAGGTCTCCTCCAGCGTGAGGGTCACCGGCAGCATGTGGAAGTGGATCGGGGGAGGCACCAGGCACTCAGACAGCGGATTCCGCACACAACATCTGAATGACCCGCATAACCACATGCACACCATACAGCACCTCTCTCTCTCTCTCTCTGTGTGTGTGTGTGTGTGTGTGCGTGTGTCTGGAGGTGTGGCGTACGGACTTTCTGATGAAGTCGGCCCGGATGGCCGCAGCGAATGCGGGCGTGATGCGGAAGCCGATGGCCAGCATGAGCAGCGGGTCGAGACAGATCATCGGCGTCGCCGTCAGAATCCACCTTAACGCACACAGACACACACAGACAGACAGACAGACAGAGGGGAATATATTGTGCACAGGAATGCATGGCATGGCACTGGTGCGAGGGCTTTCTTTGTTTCTTGTGACCTTGAGAAGGGCTGGTCCTGCTGCTGGGGGTCGCAGAACGTCAGCAGCAGGCTGAACAGCATACCACTGGACTTAGACGACGGATCTGCACTCAGACAGGAAGGACCACACCACACAGAACACATTCTTCCCACATCCCCGTCCCCTCCCCTCCCCTCCCCTCCATCGCCCCTCGTTCGCTGTCTGCCTGACCAAGAATATCCTGCGGCTCGTCGATGACGACCCTCTCCAGCGCCCTGTCCCTAATCATCTTGTACCCCTCCCTCTTGAAGAACCGCCGCAGCATCCCGTAAGGCACCACTATCACGTCCGCACCATCCACCTCGTTGCTGAACCACACCGCAGACGACGACGAGCTCCGGTCCAGCGACACTCGGCCGTGCCTGTCAAGCTTGGGCAGACACGAGCGGGGCGACGAGGCGTCATGTGGGTGTGGATGAGGGTGGAATGGTGGCGAGTGGGGCAGTGGTGTTCGTGTGGGTGTGGGTGTTGCTGTGTGTGGCAGGTGTGGGTGTGGATTGTCGCTCTCGAAGAGCTGCAGGAGATCGAAGTTCTCCAAGTCCTCCTCGTCGAACATGTCGTCCTCCAACTCGTGATCCGCATGACCGTCCTCTAATGGACACACACACAAGAAACCACCGCATGCCATGCACTGCCGTCAATGGAATGGATTCATCTAGCCACGATGCCTGACAGACTGACCAGGTCGGTATCCGTCGCTATGGTACATGACCACCCGCAGGCCCCCACCACACGGCTTGGCCTCCTCAGCAGGACCGTAGGGGTCGAGCAATGGCAGCGGGGAGAGGCTGGGGTCGCGCGGAGAGGGAGGGGCGCCCTCGGCAGGGCCGGAGGGGTGGTCTTCCGACGGACATGACGAGGGATGGATCACACGCAGCAGCTCGCGCATCCACTGCCCAGCCTGACACGGAAGACAGACAATGACGACAAATGCCATGAATGCGTGACGTCAGTCAGCTTTTGGGCCCCGACCCATTGCACGATCCCACCACCCCCCCCCTCCCCAGCCCACCAGATGGTCCGGCACGAACACGAGCGTCTTCTTGCCCTCCCGCGAGTTGTTGGCTATCACGCTTGCGGCAATGACGGTCTTGCCCGCCCCCACAGGGTGGCATATCATGCCGCCCCGCGGCCGACAGATCTCCGCCCGACGACCGTTCCGATTGTTGGACAGCCACGGCTTCTGCGAGTTGTGCTTGAGCGGCACCTCCTCTGTGTGGAATGAGAAGCAGTGGCCGTACTCGTCCGGCAGCCGCCTCTCGAGCTTGCCGAGCTGGCCTGGGTCGGCCCGCTCGGTGGCAATCATCCAGTCCACTGTGGCCTGCTGATGGGGAAAGAGCGAGATGTCCTCTGATGCTGCTGCTGGGGCGGAGTGGGGCGGGGGCGAGGGCGAGGGGTCTAATAGGGGGAGGGGGAGGGACGGCCACTCGCCCACACACGGGGCTGATACGAGACGCACACACGGAGAGCAAAGTGGTGCATCATTCACTCTGTGTGTGTGTGTGTGTGTGTGTGTTTGTGACCGAGTATGCACTGCTTGAGCAGAGCGATGGTGTCGTAGTCTGTCTTGTCCTCAGGCATCGTGCACGTCAGCTCACGCAGCTTGTGGAAATGCGTCACCACTACAATGCGGGCGTACTCGTCAGCAAACACAGGCAGAATGAACACGCGAAAGAAACCACGAGCTGCACACACACACACACACACACACATCCACACACACTCGTCTCTCTCTCATTCCCACCACACACACGTGTGTTCCCCACCCCACTGACTGCCTGACTGACCGAATGATGCGAAGTGGAGGTATCTGCGTATGAGCGGGTCGAAGTGGTATCTCATGGCCACCCACCAGTCGTTGGACAGCTCGATGAAGGCCGTGTCTGCCGCCGTGGTGGCCCACGCCTCGCACTGGGGCACCGCCATGAACCCATCCTCGTCACGCACCCACGTCAGCGATGGCACGTCACACTGACCGATCATCACATCACATCACATCACATCACATCACATCACATCAAACAGACAGGCCAGAAAGGATGCAAGAGGCAGGCAGGCAGGCAAGAAGCAGTATGGGCTGTGCTGGGCTGTTGGTTGCTTTGCTTGTGAGCGCCCACCTCTATGGGATAGGCCAGGAACAGATCATCCCCCTCTTCAGAGCTGACCGTCTTCACAAGGCAAAGCAAACACAGAGAGAGAGAGAGAGAGCAGAGGGTGTCTGCCTGGACAGAGAGCCCATGTTATCACTCACCTCAGTCAGCTTCACTTCGACACTGCCGTCCAAACGAGTCAGTTCTGCATCGACAAATGGAACACACGCAGCACACTCCACAGAGAATAGATCCCTGATACGGCCTTTCGTCCACCCGCTTGCTTTCGTCGCTTCTATCGTGTGTTTCTCACCCTGCTCAAACACCCGAAAGTCGCCGCAGACGTATTCTCGCGATGTACACATTGTAAACCACACCTATGCGCCTGGAGAAGGAGGCCGGCCATACCACTTTTGCGAGCTTTCTAGCTCCCAGAGAGATGGAAATGGAAGGAGGGACATCGTATGCTTATCGATCACTGCGGCCTTTACTGGTGTTTCTACTCCTGTCGGACCAAGTAGGGATGTGCGTCGGCAGGACATCTCGGCGCATCTGATTTGCATCTGATCATCGCCATCGTCGCACAGCATAGCGGAGCATGAGTTCGTCGGCTCCCGAGGGCGAGGGACCCAACGAGGACACCTCATCCCCCGTGGTCATCGCTCTCCGACCAGCATCGCCACCAGCCCAGCTCCCCGACTCCTTCTCTCCATGGCCAGCCGTCCCTCCCTTCCCCGAGCCAGCGTCGCCATCCGACAACCGCGCCGTGCGTGTGCCCGTCTTGCGCCAGCCGGACATGCGAGTCGCCACTGGCACCGTTCCACCGCCGGCCGAAGCCGGGCCGTCCGGCCACCATGTCGGTGGGGAGGCACCAGCACGTGAGAGGCGTCGCATCCAGAATGTGCCCTTGCGTGAGAGCCCTCGGCCATCGGCCCGGCTGGATCGGCCGCCGACACCGCGGCCGAGACCGACACCTCCGC
Source organism: Vitrella brassicaformis (assembly GCA_001179505.1). Lineage (NCBI taxonomy): Eukaryota > Vitrellaceae > Vitrella > Vitrella brassicaformis. The sequence continues at coordinate 217,453 of CDMY01000613.1, read as the reverse complement.
CCGCACGACGGACCGACCTGAATAATGGTGGAGAGGTGCGTCTGCGGATCAGCGAGAGCGCTGCCCCACCACCTTCGTCATCGCATCATGCCGAGAGCCCTCTCTCGGCCCATGTTTCGTTGATGGTGGAGGCCGACCCGCCAGCGGCGAGCACCAGCGCCAACGGAGCTGCGGCTGCTGCGAGTGCGGCGACAGAGGGGCACCACCAGCCGGAAGGGGCCCCGTCGACGGCCAACCAGCCTGCCACTGGGGGACGGAACTGGGGAGCAGAGCGGATCTTTTCGGAGATGATGAACTTCTTCCAACGACCCGACCATCAGCAACACGGGCCGCGCTGGGGGGAGACCGCCGCCCACCAGATGATGGACCAGGCTGCTGCAGACGCTGGGAGGATCACCTCGGAGGACCTGCCCAGGCCGTCGCCCTCCCCCGTCCCGCCGTCACCCCCTGAGTCCATCGGCAGCGAGGCCGGAGACAGTGCGCCTCCCCAAGTCGACATCGACACACTTCCTCTTGCGGATCGTGCACTGGCAGAGATGCGCGAACCGCAATTTCAATACCGTCCGTCTGATTTCCTGATGGACGCGCCCCCAAGCCCGCCTCCAGAGCGGCGGGGGCGGGGGGCTCACTTCATGGATGTCCTGCGGCGACGGCCTCCCCCGGATGACCGTGACGACGATAGCATGGACGACGTGCCTCGGTTTGGCGGGCGGCCAAGGGCGTGGGAGGGGCGGGAGAGAGATCGGGGGGCATCGATATGGGAGCAGGGGCGGCTTGAGGCGCGGCAGAGATGGCGGGCGCGCAATATGGCCACTGGGGCGGGTGCACGGGTGGTGGCTGCCGAGGAGCCCACCTCGCTGAGGCACCGCCCGGACATTGACATGAGGCCGCGGCTCTTCATGCGACCTGATATGCCTCTCACTTTTGCGTAAGCGACAGTGGACAAGCAGACAGACAGACAGACAGAGAGAGAGGACACAATGACTGAGTACAAACACGTGTTTCGCTATGCCTGCTGTGTCCCTGCTGTGTCCAGTGAGATCCGCAAGGCCACATCGGTAGTGGTGAATGGCGCCACCTTGGCCGAGGACGCCGTGCACGACTTCTGGACGAAACACCCTGACCGCTTTGCAGACTTCCCTGCGCCAGCCAAGCCGTCCTCACAGTCATCAGCTGGTGGGGGGGGCGATAAGGACAAGGACAAGGGTGGGGGCGAGAGCAGTGAGACTGCACCGGCGGCCGCATCTGCCAGTGGTGCTGGTGGTGGTGCTAGTGGTGGTGGTGGTGGTGCGGCTGCCGCTGCTGTGTCAGAGGGCGCTGGTGGGGAGGATAAGAAGGGGACGGGCCAGGAGGATGGCAACGACAAACAGGTGAGTGAGGGATGACTGAGAGGGAGAACATGTGTGGTGTGTATTTGGTTGTGGTTTGGTTGTCGTGTCGTGTCGTGTTGTGTTGGCTGGCGGGGCTGGCTTGGCAGGTGTGTGCGATATGCCACGAGGAGATGCATGTACTGGCACAGCTCAGACGAGTGGATGAATGCGGACACAAATACCACAGTAGGCACCAAGCCGCTCGCGCAGTAGAGCCACGCACTCGTGTGACAGCACTCGATGCGATGTACCTGTCTGGCTGTCTGTCTGTCTGTTGTCAGTGTGGTGCCTGGATGAGTGGCTCGAGAAGCACGCCAGCTGCCCACTCTGCCGTCTCAACCTACACCAAGCTGCGGTACGCACACACCTCCCTCTGCAACCAAACCATTCTCACACCCACAGCATCTCTTGTGCTGTGTTGCGTTGTGTTGTGTTGTGTCGTGTGAATCTCTCCGTCCATCCATCCCATCCGGTGTGTCAGGCGCGGCATCCGTCGGCCGCTGCGTCCCGAGGCGGTGGTGATGTGATGGGGGGGCCGGGGGAGTATCGCCCCTTCTTTCTGCCCTCCCGTCGTCGCCGCCGGGACTTCGACGACTGGCCGACGCCTCTCGACTACCCACCGCCGATGACCCGTGCACCCCCGCCCCCGCCATCCGGCCCATCCAGCCGACATGATGACGTCCCCAGCGAACTGCTCGGCCCACTCGCACAGCTGGCGAACGGTGAGTTGGCTCACCCACTCACTAACGTCAGTCAATCAGTCAGCCGTCCATACGCTCCACCCACTGTGTGTGTGTGTGTGTGTGCCGGTTGCTGTCCATCAGTGACTGATGATCCAGATCCTGACAACGACCCTGACGACCCCTCGGCCAGTCCTGAGGAGCGTGCAGAACGTGCGAGGCGGCAGCGGATGGCGGAGCGACGGGCCTACGCACAGCGGCACATGGAGGAGCTGCAGGCCATCGCTGAGTACGGCCGTGAGCGCATCCGCATCGCCAGCGCCGCCTTCGACAGAGAGAGGGACCGGATAAGGGAGGAGCGACAGGCGCGACGTGAGGATGCCTTTCTCGATAGCCTCCGACAGGAGGAGGCCGCGGGCCGCCGACAGGACAGGGAGGCGGCTCGCGAGCGTCGTCGCGTCCACAACCAGCCAGTGGCGCCTTCCGGAGAACAACGGGGAGGAGGCGGCAGCGGCAACCAGGTGGCAAACTCCCCTCCCGACCGAGAGCCGCGCCGCGCCCCCACCCCGACGCCCACCCCCAACCCCGAAATGGGTGACGAGTGGGGATCCCCGGCGCCGAGCCGCTATAGAGACCGAGCCGAGGCACGTGCGAGGCGCCAGCGGCTGTTCGAGACCTACGAGATGTATCGTCGTATGCACCCTGATGGCACCAGCAGGAGACAGCAAGACGGTCCCAGTGGTGGTGGTGGTGGTGGGCAGCCCGGCAGCCGCGCCATCGCTATCGCCGACCCTGCGTCACATGTTCCCGAGCCACCCACGACCCGCGCGCCAGACGATAATTTCGTGGACATCGACTCACCCAGGCCCCCTCTCCCGGATCCGTCCATTCAGCCCAGCAACACCAGCAGCAACAGCAGCTCTGCCCTGAGTGGCCCTTCGGCGGCTGCTCGTGCGCGAGCAGCTGGGCGGGGGATACTGGTAGCGCTGGGCCGAGGTGCGCACATGAACAAGCCGGCGTGGTCGGCCGAGCAGGAGCGGAGGAATGGGGGCGGGAGTGGTGGTGGTGGTGGACGAGGCAGCGGCAACCCGGATGACAGTGCAGGGCCGCCATCGGCCGGGCCATCGACCTAGCCACACAAGAGGGGCGGGGCGGGGGTGAGGAGAAGTTTGTGTGTGGTGCAGCGGGATTCATTGGCTTGTCTGGATGGATGGATGGATAGTTGTGAACACGGCTTCATGGCAGGAATGACACTTTGATTAACGGGTGTCTAAATTGCATTGGACGGTCACATCGCCGGCCGCACAAATGTGTTCCTCCCTCCCTCCCTCCCCCCTCCCCACCGAATTCACCAAAAAAGCTGAGCTCACACAAACAAGTCCGAAGCATGAAGGCTGGCACAGAAGATGCCATCCATCAATCTATCCCATCCCATCACGACCAACTAAGGCCATCCGTCCGTCACCAGTCGTCAGTCCACTTCACTTGATAAGGGAGCTGAGCCGCGATATGCCGACGGTGCAGACGAACCCGCAGGCAGCAATATACAGATTCCGCTGAGACCGCCAGTAGGACGCCTTGTCCTCGAAGCTGGGCGACTCCGTCCACGCGCTCTTCCACTCGTTCATCGACACACACCACACCACAAACCACACCTGCACGACAGACGGACACACAGCAGTCCTCAAGACAGCACACAGCGAGCCGAAGCGAACAGCGTGCTCTTCTCTCCTCTCATCGCTCACCCACCACGGAGAGAGCAGCCAAGGCCGTCTGGATGTTGCTCTGCCCGAAGAAGGAGGCCGCCTCCCGCCTGCAGTGCACACAGCCACAGCCACAGAACAGACGCCACGAGCCACACGCGTGGCTGGTGGGTCTGTCTGGTCGACCTGCATGGCTGCCTACTTCATCTTTAGAGGTGCGAAGCACAGAAAGAGGAACGAGATGAAAGCCGACAGCATGACGTAGTAGAGCGGGGTCATCAGGAACGATAACATCTCGATGGACAGCTCGTGCGTGGCTAGATGAGCTGACTTTGAGGCTCAGCAGCAGCAGTCCTGGCAATTGGAGTGATCAGCAAACGGAGAGATCTCCCAGACCGATAGCACGACTGTGTCTGCCGATGCTTCTTTATGCTTCTTTATCCTACCTGTTTGTCTCTTCTTCGCTTGGGGCTATTTGAGCTCGCACTTGAACCCTAGACCCCAAACCCTGAAGTGCGAAACCCTAAAGGGAAGGTGGTTGGGTTGGGTTGTTAGCGTCACACACGTCGGCCGCCAGGCCTGGGAGACCAGCGTCCAATAGACGAGGGCAATTGGCCGAGGGAAAAATACCATCTCGTGTAAACCATTCTGCTCGGCAAAGGAGGAAGGAGGAGAGATGATCTCGCCGGGAGGGAAGGATGAGAGCAAAGCACGCCTCTGTGCTCTTCTCCTCTGCCGTGTTTGAGTGTAGCCATGGGAGCGGCAGCTTCGTCATCTGCCTCTCGCCCTCGGGCGGAGGTGAGTCAAGGCACGGCTACCGTAGACTGCCATTGCAAACGATGTGTGTGTTTGCCGGTTTCATCAGGCGACGCCATGCTGCGCAAGTAGTCGTTATCAGGAGGGCACTCGTGTGTTGCTGATGTCGACCACCAAGAGGGCTCCCACTGAGGACTACGTGTGGGTCAAGGCCGAGGTGGTCAGCATCGTCCCACACGTCTTCTACATGAGGGAGGGCACTCTGCGTGAGGGGATGGATCTCCACATGAGGGAGGCGGGCGGGAGGGGGGAGCAGTATGAGCAAGTGGTGCCTTACCAGACCAACAAGACCACAAACTCGAACGCATCGACGCCCGTGGTAGGCAGGCACAATACACCTCACACAACAAAGGCTCAGCTCCCTGGACGGACCCACTGGTTGACGTCTGTTTTTGGTGGGGTGCTCGGGTCGGCTGTGTGCTGTGTCGGTGTTGTATATCCGCAGCGGTGGGATTGCAACAAGAAGGTAGCGCACACAGGCACACACAGCACACGAACGACGCGACCCATTCTCCCTTGGTCGTTTCTCTGCTTTGCCGCCAGGCCCCTGTTGGTTTTGGCGAGGACCTTCTGGCATCGGTGTTCGGCTTCTTGTCCCCTCGCGAGCTGTCCGCCCTCTTCCCGCCCCCTTGCAGCACCGGCCCTGAGACGATCACCCTCCTCAACAAGAAGTCCCGCAGACACAAGCAGACACGCAGGAAATCTGGCTGGTAAGTGAGCAGATGGACGGCAAGGACAGCTTTGGATGCCAAGAGCGATGGATGGATGCATCCCTTCCTTCCTCTGTGGTGTTCTCTTCAGCCGTGTTCGAGCCATTGGCGGCGACGCCACCAGCGACTCACCCCTCTCGCCCATCACACCGTCTTCCGCCCTGCCGTCGACTACTGGCGGTGGGCTATTTGCCGGCGCCACATTCGGATCGACCAATGCGATAGAAGAGCCCGCCGGCAGCGAGACCACGGAGGTATCCGAGGAGAGAGGTCCCGCCATCGGCCGCCGTGGTCGGCGAGGCCGCGGTCGGCGGGTTGTGCCATCGGTAGCATCCCTGTTTGGCGGGTCGTCTGTGATATGCACATCAACGGGAGAGGGGGGCCTGGCGACTGCTGCCGCGCCACCAGGCGGCGGCACAGCGTCGCTCTTCACATTCGGCGCAACGACCCCCGCATCTCAGTCACGACCCCCGCATCTCATTTGGAACAAGCCCGTGAGCACAGCCCCTGCGCCCGCTTCGAGCGCCAGCCTCACCACCACCACCACGACCACAGCCCCAGTCGACCTCTTCGGCGGCAGCATCCAGACCCAGAGTGGCAGCCTATTCGCGCCTGCGAAAGCGCCAACCGCATCACGGCCGCCAACCGCATCACGGCTCGATAAGGCGTCCACAAAGGGACGATGTGGCGGCCTGTTTGGTGCTGAGGCAGCGTTGGGTGGTGAGTCTCTGTTCGGTGGAGTCGGCCCGACGGGCAGCATCTTTGGCGGCACTGGTGAGTGACGGGGGGGGGCCGACGCACATGGATGGATGGATGGATGAATCTCATGCCGGCTGCGTGTGTGTGTGGATGGATCAGGTATGACGGCGTCATCCCTCTCCAGCGGCAGTGGGGCGTCATTGTCCACCGGCGGCAGCCGGTTTGGCGAAGCGGCCTTCGCGCAGCGATCAACCGGTAGTGTCACGGAGAGCAGCGAGTCCCCCGTGTACATGGCAGCCCTTCACCAGCAGACACACGTCGCTATCCACCCTCTCACCGATGACGACCGCCACTTCTGGGAGAACATGACGCCTGAGGAGGCGTTCGGGCTCGGCAGAGGGCTCGTCAACCTGACAGCCCTCAGCCTCGTGCAGCCATCGGACAATCCGTTGTGGTGCCTGGACAGCATGATAGCTATCGTAGAGGGCCAGGCGGCGGGGCGTGGCGAGGTGTGCAAGAAGGAGGGGCAGCAGCACATGGCGGAGGGATCCCTCGAGACCATCCACTTCACCACCACCACCACCAGCACCACCACCACCACCGCGACGACCACCAGCAACCGTCCCCCTATCCCTCCTTCATTCACCAATTCGCCCCCGACCCTCCATGCCCTCAAGGCCGTCACTGGAGCCCTCCCACAGCACGACGTGCTGGTCAACACGGGCTGGAAGATGCCCGCGCTCGAGTGTGTGGAGCAGGTGGGGTGGGGCGCCCGCACGCTGGGCCGCTTCATCAGCTCGTCGCAGTCGCTCAAGGCCGTCAGTGGGAGTCGCTTCTCCTGGTGGTACTGGGCGGCTGTCTTCAGGCGCATACCCGAGGCCCCTGCCGGGCAGCCAGGGCCGCTCAGACAGCTGGAGCGCATCGGAGCACTCAGGCTTGATACGGAAGGAGCCAGACAACTCCAGGTGGGCAATTGCCGCGCCACACAGCAAAGGCATCGTCTGTGCGTGTGCTCGCTCATGCATATGACGTCCTTCCTACCGTCCTTTTGTTCTTAGGATCTGCTCACGTCGCGCGGCTGCCAGAAGTCGCTGACGGGGCTCGACGTGCACATTCCACCGTCAATGCAAGCCAGCACCCTCCCCGATCTGCTCGCCATCGACGACCTGATCAACATGTGCTGTGTGTCGTCCGACGTCCCCATCACCGTGACGTCTACGCCGAGCTCCTTCGACCTGGCCGTCTTCTACGCCGACGCACTCCCCCCTCGCCCATCCCCCTTCGTCAAGGCTGCTATGCAGGAGGCGGCACGGCGGGCAACCAAGGTGCGCTATTCCCTCACCAATCATGACATCACCCACCCCATCGACAATCCCACCCAGGCCGCCATCGACATCGCATCGAGCCTCTCATTCGAGAGGGCGGAGCGCGTGACAGTCGAGAGGGCCGCTGGCGTCGCGATCTTTCCCGGCACGCCCTCACCCGCCCCCGCCATCATCAGCCACCTGCAGCCGTTCCCAAATGCAAGAGAGCTGCGTATCGGCCTTCTGGGGAGTGCTGCAGGCCGGCTGTTGGCGCAGAAGATGCCCATGCAAATGGGGAAGGTGGGATTCCGCAAAGGCGTGAGCAGGGAGGAGAGGGACGAGGTGCTCGACGGATTGGGGAGTGAGAGGGAGGTGGCTGCTGTCGCTGCTGGGGAAGATCTCACCGAGAACCCCTTTGGCGTGTGGGGGTCGGCGACATCGCCATCGATTCACAACATACGGCTAGACGTGGAAGGTATGCACTGAAGTGCAGTCAGTGCACTCACTGATTGTCCGCCGGTATTATGCGCGTGTGAATGTCTCGTCATTCAGTGCCTGAGTTCTCTGATGCTGCCGTACTCGCCCACGACCTCCTGTGGACACTGCTCACTGCTGGCGTGCCAGGCCTGACGGCAGTGCAGCTGTGGTTGGCAGCGCCATATGACGACATGTTTGGGACGGTCCTTCGGCAGGTGCTCCCGAACGGCATGCAAATAGGCGGCTTTGACGTCACCATATCGGACGGCCTCGGCGTCTTCGTGGTGGAGGCAACTCGTCTCTCTTGAAGCGTGTGAGTGAGTGACATGGAGAAGGACAAGGGCTCACGGTGTGTGCACGTGTGTGTGTGTGGTCAGGCTGCAGTCTGTCGAGCTGCCCATGACAAGACAGCACCGTAGCCATAGTTGCCGAATGACCGAGGTCATCTGTGTAGAAAGGGCTGAGTAGACACTGTCTTGATTCATTCATGTGTGCGAGTGGCCCGCCAGACGCCGTGCATGACGTGGGTGTGGGCACTGGACAGTTAATTGTCATGCCATGCAGCCACTAGGGGATCCGGACGCATCAAGACGTTTCAGGTACCCGAAACACAGTCGTCGTTGAGATACACAGATCATGAGAGTCTCTCGCAACATGCCACAATAAAATTGAAAGAGCTGCACGAGCCATACACAAACCCGCCGCTTCCCCCATCCACAATCACTCACCCACTCATCCCCCCTCCCTCCCCTCTGTCTCCCTCCATCCCTCTCCGTCACAGTCAGTCGATGCCCAGCGACACAAACAGCCCGGTAGCCTTGTCGATGCTTCCCAGCTGTTGCCATGAGAATTGGCAGTCCTAATACCCGAGGTGCTCGTTGAAGCCCTTGACCACACCCATTACACCATACTGCGCCTCGTCCAGCCGGGCCCGATGCACCACCTCACGCACACCCAACCTGCGGCCACCCACACCGCCCACCCTAAAGCACTGCAGCGGCGGCACGGTCACCTTGACGCGCTTGTCGCCCTGCTGCTCGTGTCTCGTCCCGCCCACCACCTCCTTATTGCTGCTCGTCTGGGTGGCCGCCGACTTGACGAAGTGGCCGACGGCCGCACCCACGCGGCGCCTCAGCGGCGACTCGCCGGTGAGGTACTGGTCGATGGCGGCCACAGCAGCGGAGGGGTCGTGCAGGAAGGCGCCGATCTTCCATCCGATGGCCTCTGCCTCATGTGGGCCGAATGCCATGTTGGATGGGGAGGGGTTGGGTGGGCGCCGTCGTGGTGGGGGGCGAGGGGCAGCAGACGGGCGAGAAGCATCGAGTGGTCACGCTGGGGGGCGAGGGCGGCATTGATGGCCGACATGACGACCTCGGACAACTCATTCAGCACTGTGGCATACTCGGTCAGCACCAGCTGGCGGCACCGGCGCTGCTCCTCGGTGGCGGTGAGCATGCGGGCGATGGATGGGGCCGCCCCGGTCCGCAGCAGCATACCGATGATGGTCTTGTACTTGCGGATGTGTCCTGAGCGCCGCTCCTCCTCTCCCTGTCCATATTGATGCCGCGCACAAGAGTCGAGCGCCTGGGCAGCCTCTGCGAGGGGTGTTCTGTCGGGGTGGTTCGGCTTCCCTCTGTTGACGTCGCCGGCTGTCAGCTGGCGGCACAGCCACTCAGCCACATAGTAGGAGCCAAACGATGCCGCCAAGTGCAGTGGCGTGCAGCCGAAGTTGTCTGTTGCCGTCGTGTCGGCTCCGACGTGGCTGGTGATGAGGGTGAGGTACTGATCGATGAACAGCTGGGAGAAGATGGAAGGGACCGAGACTGCCATATGTACCAGATTGGCTCCAAAGGACCGCTCTGCGGCGAGTGTGCTGTCGTGTTCGAGGAGCCGACGGTAGATTGACATGAGAATGTCCTCGTACTCACGAGTGGCGGGAGGGGCAGTATCACCGTCGAAGTAGGGAAGCCCCATCGCCCTAACTCCCTGCACGTTGGCCTGACGCGCCAGGAGGGCCTCGACAGCCGTCAAGTTGCCCGCACGAACCGCCACCCTGATGACCCGCTGCTCCAACCCGCCGCCATTGATGTTCGCCCCGCCGTCGATGAGTGCATTGATGACGTCACGCTGCAGCTGACCGGAGGACCACTGCGGCAACACCACGGGCACCTCTTGGTTACGAGCGCCGCGCGCGTAGAGGAATGGTGTGTTTGCTGGGCTGTCGATGGCGAAAGACAGGCAGCTGTATCGCCATCGCAAGCCCAGGGAGCTCCCTGTGGCGCTGCGGACGCACATTCCGCCGAAGGCTCTCGGGTCGGCTCCTTGGTGGATCAGCTGTGTGACTTGGGCGGCCGAAGTGAAGGTGCGCCGAATGCAGCCCTCCAACAGCTGTCGGCTGACACGACTCACGCCCGCATCAGGGACGATGTCGACTTTGTCCAGGTGCCTACAGCCGCGTGGGACCTTAGCAGGAGGAGGTGCTTGCGATGCGGCAGAGGACGATTGAGCCATCGCACCAGGTCGCAAGCCTGCGCGGACAGACAGCGACCCACACAGTCACTTGCAAGCCTTCTTTCTTTCAACGTTGCTGGCGCACCTGGTCAGTCAGTCAGTCAGTCGGTGGCCACCAACGACACCTGCAGTGACAACACAGAGAGATGCCACGCCCATGTGCTTCTCCGCCCATTTGCTTTTCCATCCCACATCGTTGATTCGTTCATTCGTCCTCATACCATACCATCGGCAGGTGAATCACCCCAAGACAAACGCAGCGCTGCTTCTCCGTTTGCTTCTTCACCCAGGGCTCAACACCTGACAACACATACAGCCGAGCACACAGCCCGCGATGCGATGCGGCCGTCACTCACTTTGCTTGCTGACCTTCTGCTGGGTTGCGGCGTGAGGAAGTTCTGCAGGCTGGTGTAGCCGAACAAGACGATGAAGGCGAGGCACAGCAGCGAGAGGAATGAGTGATAGGGCGGCTCGGTCTGACTGCGGATCTCATAAGGGATCTTCCTGCACCACACAGACAGACAGACAGGCAGCAGTGCAGTAATGCGTAGTCAGTCAGTCAGATCTGGCGCACCGAAAGAAGTCAAAGTCGCGAAGTCCCATGGCTGCGCAAGTACAATTCCTCCTAGCGCAATGTCGAGGTGATCCCTTCACTGCACGCGCGAAAGCTAAGCTCGCGGATGTGGAGGGTTTCTCGGGTTCAGGGTTCGTTCCAGAGAAAGTCTTCGGCGGATCTGTCGCTGTTGTCGAGTTGTTCACTTCTTTTGTCGCTTTGTCCACTTTTCTGCGTCGTCCGTCTTCTGTACTGACCATTTGGTACTGACTGGCGTCGAATCGTCTCATTCTGCTCTCTCTACGCTGTCCGATGCCGAAAGCGGTATGTCAGGGGAGGCAGGGCGTGCATGCAGCAGCCACATCCACCGGCAGCCTCACACTGATACAAACAATGTGTGTGTGTCATTGCAGGGCTCCAAGGGACGCTCCTCAGGCCGCAGCCAGCCCTACTGCAAAGGCGGCAAGACCAAGAAGGCTAACCAGCAGGCGACTGACCAGGTGCAGCTCACGATTCAGCGGCAGAATGCCGCCGAGCGAGAGGCCGTGTTGGGCAATGGCAGGATGGCGAAGCTCCAGGCCATGACGCCCGACTACAGTGAGGCGGCGTTCAAGAACAACCTGACGGTGGCACAGCACCCCTCCATCATTCCCGCACACAAGAGCCGCGTAAGGGAGCAAACCGCACACTGACCATCCGGCGCGTGTGCATTGTGTGGTGGCTGTGGTGGTGTGGTGTGTGCAGGACCGTTATGAGGTGTCTGAGGAGTTCCTGCAGGGCTGCGGCAACACGTTCAACCAGTTCCGCGGCTTCACGGTGGACCGAGTGGCCGACGGCTGCGACCGCATGGACGTGACGAGGGCGGCACAGCACCTGGCTGTGCGCCTCTTCGACCACTATGAGCACAAACGTAACTCAACACAGACACACAAATCCAGATGGGATACACACACTGAACTCATTCCCTCTTTGCTGTGCTGTGTTGTGGTGTGCAGTGTGGCAGCAGCGGAAGGAGGAGACCGACCTGCTGGTCCGCAACCCAATGGCGGTACGTCAAATCAATCCTCACACACAGAAAGACACGAGAGCCGTGTGTGTGTGTGTGTGTGTGTATTGTGTCTGTCAGGTGGGTTTCGCGTGTCTGTTGATAGCGTCCAAGTACGAGGAGAAGGTGCCCGTGAGTGTGGCCCAGCTGGTCGACCTCATCAACGAGGTGCCGCTGGCCAGCGGCATGAGGGACCGCACCTACACCGCCGTCGACCTCCTCAACTTGGAGATCCACATACTCATGTACGGCCGCACACAGAGGGAGGGAGGGAGGGAGGGTGACACCTGTGTGTGTGGTGCCTTGATGCAGGACGGTGGGCATGGAGTTGCCGGAGTCGACTGCGGCCACGTTTGCTGATCGGTTCGCCAAGGCGGGCGGCATCGCCATGGGCTCCAAGGAACACGCCTTCGTCCACTTCCTCCTGGTGAGTTCGTCCACAACCACACCTCAGCATCACAGCACCACTCATATGTCCGTGTCGTGTCTGTGTCGTGTGTGCGTGTGCAGGAGCTGTCGTTGACGGACTATAACTTCTCCAAGTACAAGGCCAGCATGACCGCGGTATGGACACACACACAGACACACACACATACAAACCAACACCCATTTCTCGCCTCGCCCTCACTGTCTGTGTGTGGTGTTGATGACATACTCCCATGCCATCGATCGGCCAGGCTGCTGCCGTGTACATGAGCCGCAAGAAATTTCTTCTCCGGGAAGGCCAGCCGCTGCACGGCGAGAGAACCTGGGTGCGTCTGTCTGGCGGAGGAAGGAAAAACACACCATGGATGTCTTGACGGCTGGGGTGTCTGTCGTTTGTGTGTGTGTGCAGACGGACACGTTGGTGACAGTGACGGGCATCAAGAAGGGCAAGAAGAGTGAGCTGCTTGGCGAGTGCGTCACGCGGATGGGCAACCTGGGGAGGAGCTACGGCAAACCCGACCAGGCTGTGGTGCGTCCACACGGCACTCACTCTCACAGATGGACACACACACACACACACACTTCTCTGCGGATGTGTGTTGATGCAGGGCCAGCATGACGCGCTGATAGCTAAGTGGTCGCTGCCGGGCTACTTCGGCATCGGCAGCGTCTTGTACTTTTGATGCCCAAACAAACCCCGAGACACACATACACACACACTGAAGTGAGCGGCCAAGCACCACCACAACCAGCACACACGCAATGTGCGATGTCGTTCATTACTTGCCGTGTGTGCAGCTGTGTGTTTGGTTGACTGCTTGGCTGGTGGTGATGCACTGACGGCGGGGCTGCATGCTGGTGCTGCTGTGGAGGCTGTCTACCCATAGATATCACACCTAAACTCTCTCTCTCTCTCTCACTGTGTGCATTCTCATCTTTGCTGGCGGGCGGGAGAGGGTGGGTGAATTCGATGGGTCCCACACACACCACACCGATCCCCGTACTCACCGCCTAAGAGAGCGGGCGGGCGGATGAATTCATGGGCGAGACGCCACCGCCAGTGAGATCGATCTTTCTTTTGTCGTAAGGGGGCACGCCAAGTCACATAAACACACACAGTAGGCGGTGCAAAAGACGCCGACCGACTGACCACATGATAACACACACGCAAAGAAGGAAGGACTCTCCTGGTGGAATTGCAAGACCGGCTGGCGTGTGGGGATGAGTAATTGGATGGATGAATGGATGGATGGTTGACGGTGCGATATGGGGGTGGGGAGGGCAGCATGATGGCTGGACAGGTGGGTGGACGGCAAGCGGCCTGACGCGAGAGACATTCATTACATGAAGCACTTATGTACGTGTAAAGGTCGATGACGCGACACCATGGTCCAACTGACAGGCTGTCAACCGCCCCTATGTGAAATGCTCGTCTCCCTCTTCCGCAGTAGACCGCACCCATCCCCCTCTCTCTATCACTTCAGGCAGAGTGTGGTGTCATCACTGAACACCACCACAAACGGCGATCCGGCCGACGCCAAGGCCTCATCCACAGCAGCAGTCGCCAGATAGGCGGGGGAGTGACGCAGCAGATGCGGTGTGAGGTTGCGGACCAGTGCCTGAGTCATATGATCGCTGAACTCCACTTTCTTGAGGCCTGGTGTATTGCGGATAACGGCCATGATGAAGTCGGTCTGCACATCGCCGAATCGGTCGTGGACACAACAGGGTGTCTCGATGAACAGTTCCCTGATGGGCGGGAGTCCGCCGGCGAGGTTGGGCGTCGTGAAGAGGTGGTTGATGGGCGACGTCTGCGGCCGGAACTCCGCGATGTCAGCAAGCATATGGATCGTCCGAAAGCGCAATATCACCTTGTCTACATGGCCGGTCGTCTTCAGGCACTCGAGTATCAGCTGTGCGAGGAGGTCGGGAGCGGCCTCAGGTGGCGGCGGGTCGTCATCGCTGCCGTAGCTCGTGTCGTAGCTGCTGGGTGTGTTCCTCAGTTCGATGCGGGTCCTTGTGAGCTGCCCCCTGACTGGCATGAGCAGCTCTCTCACCCCGCCCTGTCGAATCAAACGGATGGACGGGCTCTTGAAGCAGACGGTCTCGAGTCGCGGAAAGCGGCTGCGCGGGGCCGCTGGGAGCGATGGCAGCACGCAGTTGGTGATAGCGGGGGAGCCACAGATGGTCAGATTGTCCAGCGACTCGAAGACGTAATCGCCGAAGCTGCCGCTGCCGGTCGCCGGTGCCGCGATCGACACGGCCTTGACCACCATTGACCTTGCCATCCGGGCCATCTCACGGATGATCTTCCTAGGCAGCGCATCGGAGGCCGTCAGACCGAGACGCAGCAGCCTGTCGTCAAATAAGGGAGACGTCTTGACGAGCAGCTGGAAGGGCCGCTGAGTGGGCCTCTTGTCCACCATCTCGCCACTCGCACCGTCATGGTCATCTGTGGGCACCATGTTGGGGAAGAGGGGCGCCCTCCTCTCGCCGCCCACCGATGGCTCACACGCAGCTGCAGCGCTCGAAGACGGCCGAGCCGCGACGGAATCCACCTGGCGAGGATGGTTGATCACATTGGCCATGATGTGGTCATCCCACGCCCGCGGTGCGCCGGGGATGACCGACACGTCAGGGATGACCGTCACGTGTGGGACGGCTGCCGATATGCCCACACCCGCCAGCCGATGGATGGCCGTGGCGAGGGCTCGCAAGCTGGTGAGGATGCCATTTGGCTCCATGTCCTCCACGTCAATACACACGCCGAGTGTGTGGATGCGGCCGTTGCGGCCGACGGCCCCCTTGCTCTCCAGCACACTCAGCAGCGGCTGCCAGGATGAGGCGTCCGTCGCCGTCAGGTCGATGCAGCCCAGCGAGGTCAGGCCGGCCAGGGAGGGGGCGGCCGACAGGGATGAGGTGAGGTGGGGAAGGGGGAAGGGCGTCACGTGGAGGTGGCTGAGGTGGGGCGATGCCTTGACCCAGCTCCTGAAGTACTGGGGCGCAATGGGAAAGCTGACGACGAGTGTCTTGAGGGCGGGGAGGGACCATCGCCGATCGTATGCCGCGCCTTGCCACAGTGTGCCGTACAGCACCACCTCCTCAAGCTTGCCGAAGGTCACCATCGGCGGCCGAGGGTTGGCGGTGACGGGCAAGTTGGACGGCGAGATGGGCACGGTGGTCGTCTTGTCCTCCAGTCGACACTTCTTGAGCGATGCCGCCGAACCCTCGAGCACCTTGGCGTACACTGCCCGATGGCCGAGGGCACGGCGACGCGCCTCCGTCGCCTCGTCGTTGCCACCCACCACTTGCGGCGGCTCATCATCCCCTTCTCGCCCGTCGTCACTGGCGGTGTCATCGCCCGGCCGGTCCTGACCGGGCCCCCGCGAGTAGACCTCCTCGTCTGTGGTGATGGCGGCCGTCTGCAGGTGGGTCAGCCGGCACCGCAGCTGCCGCAGGACGGCCCGCGATGCTCTGCGCCACATCTGGTGGGTGGCGGGGGTGATGAACAGATGGCGGATGACGAACGGCGACCGGCACGTGTCTTGGAGAGTCTTGTTGATGAGAGCCAGACGGACGGCCTCCAGTGTCGGCATGTGGTCACACACGTGGGCCAGCTTCTCGGGCGGGACGCCGCACAGCGACGCATTGGGCGGCGGGGCAGCCTGACCACAATGGCGAGCAAACAAGCAAACAAACGACGTGTGTGCGGGGAGGATGGGTGTTTGCTTCACGTAGCGTCTTTGACTCACCAGGTCTCGCTGTCTGACGATTTCATTGGCGATGGCCTGAGCCTCCGGGCTGCTGAAATCTGAAACACACACACACACACACACACATACATTAACACACCAAAGTGCATCAACGACGCATTGCACACCACGTCTGTATCGTGAGTGCCATCATGTCACCTGTCGGCTGCTGCTCATTGTGCTGCTGCTGAGGTTCCTGATCCGCCTTGTCTGATGCAGCGGCCGGCCGCAGGAAGCGACGAATGTCAACTTGCCAGAGCATGGCTGACGCGATGAACAGGCAAGGCAGCGCAGCTTCTGTGTGTCCTAATGAGCCGACAGGGGACGCCTGACAGGCTCAGCAGCAGCAGAAAGGCCGATGGCTCTCCAGAGGCGGGCCAGCAAATGGAGAGATCTGGAGTGTCGATAGCAGGAGGGTACGCGCGAGCGGAGAAAACGGTGCCAAGGGTTCAGGGCGGTACGAAAACTGCGGAAAGCATCTGCGCTCGCAGTTCTGATCGCCCGAAGCGAAAGAACGGCAGCTGAAAGAGGTCGGCTGCAACGATGACCGCTTCTCATTGCACAGCTGAAAGGACCATGAGGCCTCCAAGCTCACTTATGGCCAAGGTAGGTGCCAACAAACACAGAACAAGATGGAGAGATCGCCCGCGTCGCGGCAAGCGCCAAGAGAAGGATGCATTGCACCTCTCTCCCCAGTGTCCCCTCCTGCCGTTCCTTAGACTCAGAAGCACTCACAGAAGCGCAGCGCTGCACATGACGGGTACGTCAGCTCTCTCTCCATTGAGGTCTCCTTCTCTGTCGGAGGTCTGTGGCTGTGTGCTGTTGATGCAGGTGCCATGATGTTGGCGGTGGTCTTGGCTGTCGTCCTGCTGACTTCTCAGTGTCTGCCCGGGGCGGCGTCGGCCTTTGTCCACCCGCCCCTTCGTCTCTCCCGCATCAACCGGGGCAGACTGCTGTCAGTGTACTCACAGATAACAGGCATCAAATCGCCCACCACGGTAGGTACTATCGTCTTGCGTGTCTTACCCGCAGCAGCATGCACCACAAGAACCATGTGTGTGTGTGTGTGTGTGTGTGTCACAGCAGGGTGCGGGTAAGCAGCGGCGGATAGCTGACGTGGACAAGGAGCTCGGCAGCTTCGAACGGGACAGGTTCTTTATGGCCAAGTACAAGAAGTTTGAGGCGCTCAAGCAGAAAAAGAGGCAGCTCATCCAGCAGACCAAAGGCATACACGCACACACACACACACACACACCACATGAGTTTTCTCCCTCCCTCCCTCCCTCCCTGTCCGTCTGTCTGTCTGTGCGGTGTGGTCATCTATCGCTGTGTGCAGATCCCTTGAAAGAGGCCGGTGCGGTAGCACTAGCTTTTCTTCTCGGCTTGGTGGGTATGGTGCTGTGGATCGGGTTTCTGCTTGCTGGCTTCAACTGGGCTTTTCAGAAATAAGGGGATCAGTGCGTCGATGGAGGGGCGTGGACAGATCGGCCGAAGTGTGTGTACCAGTACATGTATGGCGGTATCAAACGGGGGCGTTACTGCGCCTTCGCTTTAGTGTGTGTGTGTGTGTGTGGCTCGGATGTGTGTGTGGCTGTCGGACCGAGACGAGATGGGATTCTATGGCTGGCTGGCTGGCTTGCTGGCTGGCTGACTGCATGTACTCTGACCAAGCTACCTCAAACAATCAAAGTACCTCACTAACACACGCACACACCCTGGTCAGTGATGTGTGTGTGGGCGATTTGTGGTGGGGTTGGGGTGAACGAATGTTTCTTTGTAGACGCAAATACGACGTGGCTTGAAGCTCACCAAATAACAAATGCATGCAGCCACCGAGGGATCAACAACAAAGGATCACATCGATTCATTCACACAAGTAAATCAGTCAACACTACAGCGGTCGGCCACAGACCCACGCACCCGCCCTCCCTCCCTCCCCCCCTATCTCCTCTCCTTCTCTACAACTTGTGTATCTTGAGCGGCGGCGGCCCCGGCAGACTCGCCCCACTGCCAGTGAGGGCACCATCGCCACAACCGCTCTCCCCAGTATTGCCGTCGTCGGTCATCTCCCCGAAGATCCTCTCGGCCCTGTTGAAGCGCGGGTCGCGCGAGAGGTTGCTGATCCAGGAGTCGCTGCAGCACTCGAGCACCTTCCGCTTGAACTGCCGGGCCTCGCGACGCTCCTCGTGCGTGGCTTCGCCCAGCCTGTCCTCCATCCTCAGCCGCTTCACCTGCACACACACATGTTATGGGGAAGGCTGCGTTCGTTGGTTGGTTGTGTGCGGTGGTGTGTGTGGTGCCGTCACTTTTTCGTATGTCTGCCAGAGGCGGGCGGCCTCCTGGTTGGCGGGCGACTCGGCGTTGGGGTTCTCCAGGAAAGTCTGATGAAGGTGGACAAACAGACAGACACCGTCCAGGGCATGAAATGTGTTTATTGTGTTGTCTGTGTATGTGCAGGCACGTCACCTGCAGGTGGAACAGGAGGCCCTTGAAGCCGATGCTCGAGTTCCACCCCTTCCCCTCCAGCAGCTCCCAGCAGATCTTGCCGTCCTTGTACACTGCACCACACACACACACACGCACACACAGCAATGGTCGTATGCATCCCCCTCCCTCCCTCACCATTGGGGTGGTACACGGGTGTGGTGAAGGCCACTTTGGGCGGCACATCGGGGTACTCCAGGTCCCGGCGGTTCTCGGGCCTGGGCAGCGTGATGCTCAGGTGAAACTGGCCCGTCTCATACACCGAACCCTCAAACCTGGCAGATCAACAACACAGTCCACACAAGCCATCCATCGTGTGTGTGTGTGTATTGGGGTGTCGTTGGTATGCACGTCATCGACGCAACGCACCCCCGTATGACGGCAGTGAACTCCGAGAGGCTGTTCTCGTCGGGCACGCCAAACCTTGTCCCGTCGGGGATCTCACGCGCCAGCTCCTGCACATCCTCCACCACACGGCGAGCCTGAATGGACCAAACATGATTGATTGATTGACACAGACAGACAAGACCGCTCTGATCTGCTTACCGAGACGCTGGTCATCAGAGGCACGTGGTCAGATCGATGATGAGTGAGAAAACCAACATGAGGCTGCGCCGAGGCTTCATCCCGAAGGCAAAGGGGGAAAGGGGTTGGGTCGCTCCTTGAGGTGCGAGCTTGAGATCCCAAGTTTGAGGGTGAAGATGGACACGTAGCGTGGACGTAAGCTGGAGAGAGGTAGGGAGGCAGCAAAACCAAGGATCTGGAGCCAAAGATGTGCATTGCGTGGCATTCTCAGGCATTCTCTGGATGCAGATGGACGAATGTGGTCACTGTGGCCTCTCTAATGAGTGGTTGGATGCGGCAGAGCCTGCCGTGGAGTGGATGAGGGCGTCCTGAGATCCATCTCGGCACCATGCAGCTGTTCCGCAGCCTCTCGTCCTACTTGACGGAAGCGGCTGGCAAGGCCAAGAGCGACGACGACGGCCTCGTTGACCGCATCGGTAGTGCAAACGAGCCAGGCAAACCGGTGAGTGCTCCACAGACGTGAGCGGCACCTTGGCTGAAGCACTTGGTGTCCATTCATTCCTCCACACAGGGACCGGTGATAGGCATTGCTGTCGAGCGCGGCGTCCACCAGGCACTGCCCAACTCGGCTGACTCATCCCCTTCCAGCAGCCCGCACCCTCCCACCGTCCCACCTGCGCACCACCAGCCCCTCCCATCGCCAGTGAACTTTCATGCCATCGTGCTGGCCACCCCCCGGTGGCTGGAGAGGTACGATAAGGGAGGCAACAGGATAGGGCGGGTGCCCATGCAGCCGGCCATGGCAGCCTTCGAGACGACGCGCATCGCGGGGGTGGGCAGCTGTCACCTATGTGGGTGCCTTGATGGGAGGGTGGTGGTGCTCAAGGCTGGCAGCCTGGAGGTGGCTCTGGTGCTGGAGCTGCCGGACAACGAGCGGCACACAGGTGGGTTGATACAGGTGTACCTGTCGATGACACATTGATCCATGTGTTTGTTTGGGGTTGGTTGGTTTTGCAGATGCGGCTGACGGAGATGCCGACCATGGCGATTCCCTGCCGACCACTGGGATGGCGGCAGGTGCCCTCGACCTGAGCATCACGGCTGTGGGGGTCTACACGGGGCTAGACGGATTCGCGCAGAGGGTGCTTGCAGGCAACCAAAGGGGACAGGTACGTGATGGGCGAAAACACGGACACGGGAATACGCCCGGCCCGCTCGACTCTCTCCCTTTGGCGTGTGTGTGTTGTGTCTGACTGACAGGTGATTATATGGGAGGTGCCCAGTGAGCGGGTGTTGCACACAATCAGCTCCCCTCGACTCGTCACGTCACACGGCACATCCCTGTCGGCCGCATCGACAGCAGCACGGTCGTCAGACGCTCCACCCACTGCACCTAGTGACGAGGGGCAGCAGCCATCGGACGGGAGGAGGCCCTCACAAGAAGACGGCTCGCAGGGCGGCTGGCGGAGGGCATCATCGCTGGCAAGAAACTGCACACACAATCCCCATCACGGCCACACAAGTGTTTGGTTCTATCCATCAGGTGTCCGAGGGTCGTGATTTCATTGGCTGCATGGCGGTGGTGCGTGCGCTGCGTCAGCTGTGGGTGGGGTACGGCAGCGGCATGGTGGCCGTGTACCAGCTGAAGGACTTCAGGCTCGACACCACCATAAGCTTCGCCGCAGAGGCCAAGGGGGGAGGGGGCGAGGCGATCGACAGTGAGGGCGGCGCAAGTCCCGCGACAGAGATGGAGAGCGGTCTGCCTGTGAACGCGCTGTGTTGGTGCGCCCCGCTGGGGCTGTTGCTGGCGCTGGTGGGTAGTAGGTCGGTTTTTGTTCTGAGTGCCGAGACCATGTCGATAGTGCAACGGTGAGCTGAGCGGGACTTGGGCTGGGGAAGTGTGTTGATCACTGAGAGTGGTGTGGTGTGGCGTGCAGGTACTCAGCGGGTCTAATGACGTGTGGGTCTCTTTTGTCGTCCATCAAAGTAGTGGACGAGCCGTTGGGCGGGTCGCACGCGGCGCCCGCGTCCATCCTGCTGCTGGTGGGTGGCCGAGGGGTGAACAAACAAGACAAAGGCACTGCTGCCAACCATTCCGATGTGTGTGCTCATGCAATCAATCAATCACTGCAGGCCGGTGTGGACGGCTCTCTGGTGATGCGGCGGCTGCTGCGGCGGGGGAGTGACGGCAAGATCCAGTGCGTGCTCATCCGGCAGCTGGGGGCCGAGCTGCCCTCCGAGTCTGACATCCCCATCACATGCCTCCACGTCGACAGCCCACTCGATGCCCTCTTCTGCGGGGACGCCAGGTAACCACACCATACCCAGACCAGACAGACACCACACACAGAGAGGAAACTGTGTGTGCGTCTTCTCTTGGTTGGTTCTCAATCTGGTCTGCAGTGCGGTGTGTTCGATTGTGCGTCCCTTCCGGGTCCACCTTCTGTCGGCAGGCGCCATCACGACGGCTCGAGTAGAGGACCACGCCCCTCCCTATTCGCTGTATCCCGGCGGCCCCGCTGCCACGACCGACCCGGTCAACATAGGGAGGCGGGAGCAGCCATCGACGACAGGCGCTGCTGATGTGGTGCTGCCGAGTCTGCCCCCGGTGCGTGTTGGGGTGGCGGGGGCCGGGCCGGTGCAGAGCTATGTGCCACCGGCGTACACGCCCCACACACAGAGGGAGGGGGAGGGGGACGGACAGGGGTGATGACTGACTGGCTTGAAATGATGATTGACGTGGGGGTGCGGTGTGTTGTTTTGTGTGCGGATGCCTAGATTAGACTAGTAGAAAGGTATTTGTCTCGTGTTTGCTGACCGGACCGACGAGCGCTCACATTGTGCATTTCAACCACAAGCACGAACCGGTTCAGCTGCGTGATGGGCTGGGACTGCGAGTGGATGTTGGGTGCGGCGAGATGCTGTGAGAGACGTGTGTGTCGGCCGTTTGTTTGTTTGCAGTGATGACAGATGGCGCATACGCCTTCCACCTGCAGCGTTGCTTTGATTCCATCGGTCATGAAACGACCTGCCTGTGTTGGTGTCCATCGTTGGTCGTTCGTCCGCTAAT
This sequence comes from Vitrella brassicaformis, assembly GCA_001179505.1. Taxonomy (NCBI): domain Eukaryota; family Vitrellaceae; genus Vitrella; species Vitrella brassicaformis. The sequence continues at coordinate 195,328 of CDMY01000613.1, read as the reverse complement.
TCCTTTGTGTGCGCCCACTCCCACCCCCTCACCACGCCATGCCATCGACAGCCAGCCCATGCAGCCCTGCGTGTCCCGGCAGCTGCCGCCATGATATATGCAGCGACACACACGACCGACACACAAGACAGCAGGCAGCCAAGCCACGAGAAGTCTCTCTACGAATCAACGACACACAGCGACCTCAGACAGACCGACACGCACAAAAAAGACGTGCAAACGTGTGGTATGTGTGTGACGCGACGCGACGACAGCCAATACAAACGAGTGGGCAGATCTCTCTCCGTGTCGCCCGCCAGGCACCACACCGTCTGTCTCCAGCCAGCCACAAAAGACACCCGCTTCCTCTTCTGCTGTGCTGTGCTGTGCTGTGCTGTGTGGTGGGCGGCAAAAGGGAAAACTTCCTCCGGTGTGTACGTCGATATATATATGTCTCTCTGTGTGTGTGTGTGTGTGTGTGGTATCGATAGCTCATCGTGCTGCTGCTGCTGCTGCTCTTCTCCCCTCCTCTCCTCTCCCTCACGCAACCCCCCCCCCATACTCACACCACACCACACCACACCCATCCCTCCCTCCCCACCTGTGTGTATGTTTCGTGCTGTCCACGGTAGCTCGTCTTTCCTTCTTGCCTGCCAATCCCATTCAGCGCACACAGACAGACAGCCGTGCTCAGCTCATCCGGCCATCCCTCCAGCCATCCGTCCACTGACTAGTCGTCCACTCCACACATGAGATGAGAGAGGTGCACGGCACGGCATGCGATACACACACGGACACACACAATACACACAGCACAACACAATAGACAGACAGACAGACACAGAGAGAGGGGGGAAGGGGAAGGGTGTCATGTAAGTAAGCAAAAAAGAGGAGCCTTCCCGCCTGCCTGCCTGTCTGTCTGTCTGCCGCCCGTCGTCCGTCCTTGGCTAGTTAGTAATGTCCTGATGCTTGCTGGCTAAGTAAGTAGCTCAAGTAGCCCATGTCGTGCCGCGCCTTGCTCGCCACATCCATCCATCAAGACAACTCATTCTGTCCCTACACGCACGCCACGCCACGCAGGTATGCTGCCCGTGTCAGTCAGTCAGTCAGTCAGTCGGTGTGTATGTGTGTGTGTCGGTAGAGGTAGGTGTGCAAAAGCAGGGAGGTAGGTAGGTAGGCAGAGAGATAGATAGACAGACAGACCAGACCAGAGCACAGGGCAGGAAAAGACACACCGGCCGGCCCACACACACGCAATGCAATCGAATGAAATACATGACATGTCAGTCAGGTGTGTCTTCCCATTCGTCCGTCCGTCCGTCCGTATGCACAGGGGACGCCACGCCCCCGATGAGACCCACGCCGCCCACAGCACCACAGCACCACCGTGAAAGCAGCACACCACAGCACATCACGTACTCTACAGCCATGACTGAATGAACGACGGACTGACTGACGTCAGTCAGTCGAGTCAGTCAACCGATCTATGGAGTGCTCAAACAAAACGAACGCACATCGCCCGCCTGCGGGCCCTTCTTACGGACACACACACACACACACACACACGCGCGCGCATAAATGGCATGCTCATAGACGCGTGCAACTCTTTCTTTCCGGCTGCCTGCCTGTGCCTGCCTGGCTGCTCGTCTGCCTTGCCTGTATGTGCTTTATACAAAACACGGCTGCCGTCAACCGCTCGTTCGGGTGGTCGGTCGGTCGGTCGGTCGTCTGTGTCTATCGACAGCCGCAGCAATGGAGCACACAGCACAACACACCGCAGCGCAATGCAGGACAGGATTGGAAAGAGACACAGGCATCAATCACATCGAGAGGGCAAAAAGACGGCGGGCCGGCTGGACGACTACGCGGCCGAGTGGAGAGAGAGCGAAGGCGAGCACGTGTGAATGCCTGTCTGTGCCTTCATTTAGCTAGCTGCCTTCCTCTTGCCCCCCCGCTGCCTGTCTGTCTGTCTGTGTGCCTGTGTGTGCGCCTCTACTGAGAGGATGTGCGTGTGAAAGGAAAAGACAGACGCCCCCCCGTCCGTCCATCGACCATTAAGTGTGTAGGTATCTTAAACACTCAGCACATGAATGAATGCCGCATAGCATAGCATAGCGTTCCGTTGCTTGTGGTGGGATGGAAGAGAGCGGAGCGGACCAGCCAGCCAGCCAGCCAGCCATGAGACCCACCCCCTCATCGACTAATTAGGGCGGTCGGCGGCACACACACACACACACACGGCACACAAACACACCACATACATGCACACACGTATCGTATGTCTGCAGTAGGTAGGTATCGACAAAAACGATGCTCTCTCGTACGGGCACGTACGCGGGCACTCATGGCATGGCATGGCATGACATGCACATATGCAACGAATCGAATCACAGTAAACGGACGGCCGAACAGACATACACACAGACAGACAGATGGGGTGAGGGGGTGAGGGGGTGAGGGTGGGAGATAGATAGGTAGGTAGAGACAGACAGACAGGACGGTGAGAGAGAGAGCAGTTGCAGTTGCACACAGGTGTGGTGTGGTGTGGTGGGTGTGGTGTGGTGGGCAGATACGGACGCTCGCATGCACGCATACGTCTTAGCTAGCTTGAGTCCTTGTTATTGGGGACAAAGGCTGGGCTGGGCTGTTGTGTCTTGACGGCGCGCAAACCGGTGACCGACAGATAAGAGTAGACCAGCCAGACAGACAGACAGACGGAAGGCTCCCTGACCGACCGACAGCCAGACACGCCGCACGCCACGCCAGGCCAAGCCAAGCCACGCAAAAACAAACACCGATCGAGGGACAGACAGACACCTACCTAAAGGCAGCCACCCAGCCATCCGTGCGCTCTAAAAATTTCAAGTCTTTCCTGCCTGCCGCATGAGTAGGAGATTGTAGGTAGCAATACGGTAGGGGGGTATGGTGTGAGTGTGGTGTGGTAGGTCGGTGAAAGACCACTCCCTCCCGCACTTCTCTTCCTCGCTCAACTCGCTCGCTGACCTGCCTGCCTGTCTGCCTGCTCGTGTGTGAAATGAGCAGTGAGTGAGTCGGCCAGTCAGCCCGGCAGCCAGCCAGCCAGCCAGACAGGCAGCGGTAGCACCAACACACATACAGCACGTCATAGGACGCCATGACACCCCACAGCATGACATCACACGCACGGCCAGACCACATACACACAATCAATCACACACAATGCATCATTGCAATGCGACCAACGTCACCGAGTGAGTCGGTCAGTCAAGAGGCCAATGAATGCTACTTGCTTATCTGATGTTGCCGTATTCACTTGAAACGGCACACACGCGCGCACACACCACACCACAGATATGTGACGTGAGATAACGGCCTCTCCATATATATACCGACCGTACTTCTTTCTGATTCTGGTCTCTGCGGACTGTCGTCATTGCTACATCGCTCCTTCGCCGGTCCACAACACACAAATCGCATCCACACCGGCCATGTATGGTGTGTGTTCAGCCCTTGCACAGATGCAGGCAGACACAACCATGACAAGTGCGCCGACCATCTGTGTGTGCAGACGGCGTGTATGAGAGAGATCAGACGGGAGGAGAGGAAAGGAGATGAGATGAAGGTGAGGAGAAGCCAGCCCGTTAGAGCAGCAAAAGTGCCTGCCCGGACAACAACAAGATGAAAAGCGATCTGCCTGCCATGCCTCTGCCTGCCTGCCGCTGTCGCCCAATATCGTCCATCCATTCTGTGAAAGGTGAGTGCCTCGCCATACCATACCATGCCGTGCCATACCATGCCTGCCTCTCTGTGCCTGCCTTGCCTTGCCTTGCCTCGTCTCGCCTCTGCCACATGCACACAATACACAACACGATACAGCACACACCAAGCCGCCAGCATTTGTCTCTCGTTTCTCCGTCCAGACTGAGAGGAGCGAGTGACTGAGAATCTGCTCGCTCATCTAGCAGTGTCTGTCTGTCTTGACTTCTTGTCGCCCTCTGCTTGCGTCCACGCACGGACGCACGGACGCGCGCAGAGGGTGAAAAATAGCAGTCAGTCAGGTCCTTGATCCAACCAGCAGCAGCAGCGACAGAAAAGGCACCCTCACACGCAGAGAGGTAAGCCAGCCTAGTCATTCACAGCCGCACCCATGAAAGAATGAATGGGTGCACGCTCGCCTCGCTCGTTGGTTCCTGTCTTTCTCACTTGTAGTAGACGTATCGTTTGTGCGTGCAGTATGCCTTTCAGGCCCTTTTGCCCGGCCATGCGCGGCCGAAAGGGACAGACAATAACACAACACGCAAGACAGACAGAGAGACACACAAAGATAGTAGTGAGTCAGTGAGTCAGTGAGTAGGTAGGTACATACCTATGCATACAGAGATATATATATGTATGTGTGTATGTGTGTATATGTGTGTGACAGCGCAGGCTCGTTGCCCTGCCCGAGTGGGTGGGTAACTGGACTGACTGACTGATTCCCTCACTCCCGCGCATGCATATATTGAGGGGCGGCAGGAAGCCAACCCGACGCAGGAAGGCAGGAAGGCAGGGAGGGAGGCCAGCAACGACATACACATACACGCACGTGACGCCGCACGTGGCATGCACATGCATGGATGGCGCGAGCCATCCACTCACGTGTCTGTCTTCTTGTCTCGTCTTTGTCTCGTCTTTTGTCGTTTCTTGGCGAGCGAGTTGCATGGCGCAGACCAGCATCACATACACCACACCCACACACACCCACACACACCCACACACACAGGAGGCTGCGATGAGAGCATAGATATGATGCAGAAAGATAGACAGAAGAGTATATGGGCGGCCAGCGGCCGATGGTTTGATTGATGGACACACTCACTCACACACGCATGGCTGCCCCCATCGCCGTACACACATACATACATAGACACATATGTACACACATACGGAAGGCAGACACGCAAACCAAACAAGCACGGACGCAACGCACACACGCATCGCATCGCATCCGGCGGTCTGATCTGTTGTGTTGTAAGCGAGGCGAGGGACGGGCAGAAAAAACGCCCTAGTGGCCAATCAATCAGGTGGAGCTCGAGCTGTACACAGTCAATCCATCACTTCGTCGATGGCTAGCTGGCGCATGTGAGTCTGTGTGTGGGCTCCGTGAGTGCGGGTCTGTGTGTGTGTGGGCAGCCGTCAAGAGAGGCCCGCCTATGCCGCCCTCTAATTATTAAAATGTCACTCACTCGACCCAGGTATGGGAGAGCGGAAAGGAGATGATCAAACCCATGAGGACGACAGCACACAAGAAAGTAGTAAGTACATAGTGACGATGGCGGCCGATGGCCCGCCCGCCCGGCCGTCTATCGTGTCGCTGCATGGCAGTCAGATTAGCACATAGACGGGGAAACGGGCAGGCAGGCAGGCAGGCATGGCGAGAAGAAAGAGAGAGAGGCAGAGAGGCAGAGAGGCATCCAGCCGTCCATCGATCCGTTCGATACAACACAACCAAACAAACAACCAACCAACCGACCAACCACTCTGTACAAGCCAAGTATCCCTTCACCCAATACAACACAATGCAGCCGCATCCATCCATCCATCCATCATGGCAAACCGCCCACCACCCGCCCACAACCCCGCGCATCCACCAAACCATACCATACGGACACTCTGGAAACAAATTCGCCACGTGTAGGCAGCCATCATCAGTCAGTCCATCGTCAATCGAGCAGCAGAGAGGAAGGAGACAGGGGCAGTCCATCGCGCGTGTGCCGGTCGCTTCAAAGACAGCACGGACGCACCAGGCAGACCGACACGATTACCACGCCACTTAGAGGTGCCATCCAGTCGATCAGCATCCAGTCAGACAGCCAGTCCACGTGCGTGCACGAGAGCTAGCTTTTTTTGTCGTGAGCAGGGCCACCTGCCGGCCAGGCTAGAGGCGTCAGAGTGAGGGAAAAGAGCACTAGCGGCTCACTGTGACGAGACGCCAGCATGCCCACCGACAGACGAGCCCCACTGACTGCGACGCACGTGCCGTGCAAAAATCCGGTCGGCGTATCACTTGTGTGCACATGGACAGTGGTTGCCTGTCTGCCTGCCTGCGTGCCAGAGCTAGCCACGGCGCCCAGTTGCGATGCCACGCCACGGATGGCACCCAGGGACTAGCCGGACGGACACACACGTGACGCCCCGATCTCTCCTTCCTCTGATGTGCCTTGCTTGAAAATTCGCTGTATGTCTCTGTGTGTCCTGTGTTGTGTTGTGTTCGGTGTTCTGTGTGTGTTGTGCGATGGATGCCATGCTGCAAACACAAACAGCCAGCTGTCCGTCTGTCTGTCTGTTTCCTGTCTATCGGGCAAAACGCTGGCGTCCTTCCTCTAGCTCTCAAAAGACACGGCACGGCAGAGGCACACCCGTCCGTCCACCCATCCATCCATCCAGAGGCAGTCAGTCAGTCAGCAACCCATCGACAAAGATGACACCATATGGATGGATGGATGGATGGGTGGACGGATGGATGTACGAAATACATCAGGGAGAGAGGCAGTGTGGGTATGGACGTGAAAGAAGGAATGAATGACTATAAAGGAATCCCCGACACACACACACGTAGGACATGCAGGCAGGCACGCACAAATGGCAGCCAAACAGAAAGAATAGAGGGAGGGAGGGAGGGAGGGAGAGAGGGAGAGGGCCTCAGGCAGGCAGACACGTAGGCAGGAACAAATGGCCGTCGATCAGACCGCCGCCAATCTCTCACCCCTCCCCTCCACTCCCCCACACCCCGCCACACACAGCCAGATGTATGCACGCAGGCAGGAAACAGACGACGGCAAAACAGAAAGAATAGCCGTCAGTAAATCACCACCCCGGAAACGGCAAACAGGCAAAGAGTGAGTCAGTGAGTCAGTGGGAATATCTACTCGTGATATTGATTGATTGTCTCGATAGACGAGCAGTCACTTTGACACGCCCGATAAGACGAACCATAGCACATCACATCACATCACACCACACATGAATGACCGTACCACGCCCAGCACACCAACGCCCACACGCAGCCGGCAAGCCAGCCAGCCACCCAGTCAGTCGGTCGGCCAGTCAATCAGTCGGTGTCGGTCAGGCCCCCGTACTCGCCTGACTCTATCCATTGGCTCACTCATAGACAGATAGACAGACAGATCGACCGGAAAGAAAAGCGGGACGTGTGTGTGCCGTCTGTCCGTCCGTCGAGTCCTTCCGTCGCTGGCCAGCGCGTCAGAAGAGCAGCCAGCTCATACACACACGTATCGATATCGATCATATGTGACGATAGATATGTTATGTACCTCCTTACATATACATGCGCACATAGATGGATGGATGCGGTATGTAGAGAGAGACAGGGAGGGTCAGAACTGTCCCCCAGGCAGGCAGGCAGGCAGACACACTTCGATCAAGAAAGAGGGAAACAGGCAGGCAGGCTAGTGAGATGGATGGATGAATCACGATCACCGGGCAGCGAGGCCATAACATACACACACACAGAGGCAGAAAGGCAGAGTGGCAGGCATGCAGGCACGAAACAGTCAACACGAGACGGCGAGGCAGGCAGGCAGGCAGGCTGGCAGGCCACTCGTGTGTTGGCACTGATCGATGTGTCGTGGGCTGCTGTTCTTGTTCTTGTCATAGGCAGGCAGAGAATCGGCAAGGCAACAGATCACTGGCTCCTCCTTGCTACACCCCATCCCTCTTCATCACTCTCCCCATCTCTCTCTCTCTCTTTCTCTTGCTTGCTTTCTTTCCTTCTGCATGACTGAAGGGTTCCAGCAGAGACGCACAGCACTGCACGGCAGCCAACCTACCAGTTGACCAACGAACGCAGTAAGGCCTCATAGCTTACGCCGCTACTTCCTCCCTCCCTCCCTCCCTCCCTCAACCAACCAACCAACCACTCCCTCCCCAACCCCCAATCAGATACCCCCTCCCCAACATACATAACAAATCACCAGCCAGCCCATGAAACGGCACAACACACCACCCCACACAGACGCACCCATCCAATCCATGCAAGACACATGCAGGCCATCGGTCAGTCGCCGACTGACACAGATCATCACCCACCACCCACAGCGCAGAGAGATAGACCATCAAGATGACAGACCGATCCATGAATGAATGACTGAATGAATGGACGGATGGTCAATCCATCCACTCCCTCACTCTCGCTCGCTCGCTCTCCCGATCGATCCATTCGTCGTGGCTGTCTGTCCAGCAGGTGTCTGTCAGGGCGTCAGTCGGCGGTTGCGATGGCCATACACGTGGGCAGATATATACATGTCAAAGCTATGACATGGGGGCGAACCGGCCCCGCTGCCCTCTCGTGAACCGCGCCCGGTGGGCACGAATGGGCTTGCGGGGACGAAAATCCTACACACACACCACACAACACACAACACACATGGGGTGCGTCCCTTGTCTGTGTCGTATGCGCAGTGTGTGCAGTGTGTGTGTGCAGTGTGTGTGGCGTACCGCCGAAGAACATGTGCTTGAAGCCGATGATTCGTCGCTGGATCGGCCGCAGAGGCTGTCCTCGTCCCTGCAGGGGCTGGACGAGGCCGCCGAGCCGTCGGTGGTGGACAGTGCCGACGGCAGCAGCAGCAGCACCGGCACGGGCACCTCCTCGGGATGCGGCTGACATGACACACCATCACACACACCGTCACACCACACCTTCATCCATCTGTGTCATGTGCTCACCGCCTTCTTGACGTGTGATGAGGACGGACTCACGCCAACGCGACCAGATGACGACGACACGGTACGGCGAAGAGGGGTACTCGACTGACACACACACCACACACGCAGACACAACAGGGGAGGGATTGTGCGAGCGGCAAGCGCGTGTGTGGGGTCTGTGGTGGCGTACCATATGTCCGTGTGTCCGTTTCGGTGTTAGGTCCGGTGATGAAGATGACACAGGCGGACACAACGATAGCTTGGACATCAAACTGACAAGAGACACACCACACACACAGAGGAAGAAGCACACAGCGCACATTGGGCAAGGGAGACATGACCTTGCAGGGCCCGTTCCGGCCTCTCTCTTCTCTGTTGCCCCATCCCTCCCTCCCGCGTACCTCCTGAAGTGCCTGTCAGGGCACTGAGTGGATGACCGGTGGAAGGTCTCCATAGCGATGATAGGGCTGATGATGCACTACTGGTCTTCCCCGCGAAGACTCCCGCGCGCACCACTGATGGTGATGATGCGACACACAACACGACCGCACGCACCGCAATCCGATGGCCGGGCCGTGGAAACCGACAGTCTCGAATACGGCTGTCTTGGCTTGGCTTGGTCCTGTCTTGACTCTTGCTGACGGACGCCGCCCCGCTCGTGGCAGTCGACGGCAGCTGTTACCGATCGCCTCTTGGTGGTCCGCTGTATCTTGTTATCAGGGGGGTGCTAAAGGCCTTGTCGTACCCGCGCCTCAAGAAAAGGGCAGAACACGTACAGACCCAGACCAGTCCCTCCCAGGAACACTCCAGTAGACACACACTCACAAAGAGCGATGCACAGGCATCCACCGCGCGCAAAAGCGCCAAAGAGGCGAAATAGCAGAGACCGCTCTGCCTTCAGTTACACAGGTCCCTAAGCTGCCATTCAAAGCTCGCAGTGCGAAGACAACATCCACGAAAATGAGGTGGGCATGGCCAGCACACACATGCAGTGAGGAAGGGGGGGAAGGGGGCAGATCTCCACTCACGCGGCCGAGAAAGGACTTCTCGAGGCTCCGCCGTGTGCCGAAGGACAGAGGCAGTCAGAGGAGAGAGGATAGCTACCTGGGGAGAGCAGGAGTGGCCGCGTATTCACCCCCTGTCCCTCTGCCTTCGTTTGTCCGTCTGTCCGGCTGTGTGTGTGTGTGTGTGTGTGCAGTAAGCTGAGCACCGACTCGCTGAAGAAGGCTATCACGGAGATCAAGGCTGGCTCGGAGGAGAAGAAGCGCAAGTTCGTCGAGACTGTCGACCTGCAAATCGGACTCAAGGACTATGACACGCAGAGGGACAAACGTTTCGCCGGTAAGTTCGGTGGAGGGCGAGAAGAAAAGGGAAGATCTGCCGTGTGTGAGTCTCCTGTGTGTGTGTGTGTGTGTAGGCACTGTGAAGCTGCCGCATGTGCCCCGTCCGCGGATGAAGGTGTGCATCCTGGGCGACGCTGTGCACTGCGAGCAGGCGGGCAAGGCGGGCGTCGACTTCATGGACGTCGAGGCACTCAAGAAACTCAACAAGAACAAGAAACTCGTCAAGAAACTCGGTGAGTGACCGTTGTGGGGTGGGGAGTCCAGACACAGTAACAGCTGCAGACAGATATCATGTTGCCGTGTTGTCCTCTCCCTCTCTCACTCTCTCTGTGTGTTGTGTGTGTGTGCAGCCCAGAAGTACGACGCTTTCCTGGCCTCTCAGGTGCTGATCCCGCAGATCCCCCGTCTGCTGGGTCCCGGCCTGAACAAGGCGGGCAAGTTCCCTTCGCTCATCACACACAGCGACAAGATCGAGGACAAAATCACCGAAATCAAATGCAACGTCAAGTTCCAGCTGAAGAAGGTCAGTCAGTCAGCCAGCCAGCCAGCCAGCAGGGGGCAGACACCGAGTGGATGGAGTGCTGTGTGTGTGTCTGTGTGTGCAGGTGTTGTGCCTCGGTGTTGCTGTGGGTCATGTCGAGATGTCCGAGGACGAACTGCGACAGAACTGCCTGCTGGCAATCAACTTCCTGGTCAGTCAACGAGCAAGGCTCGGCCGCAAATCGCCGTAGTTAACGGCTTTCCTTTGTTGTGTGTGTGTGTGCAGGTGTCGCTGCTTAAGAAGAACTGGAACAACGTCAAGTCGCTGAACCTCAAGAGCAGCATGGGCAAGGTGCAGAGGATCTACGGATGAGTTGATCGACCTGCTCCCTTCTGCTCCCTCCAGCGATCCAGTCATCGAGCCAGATAGCCTTTTGACGTTCACCAATAGACGCCGTGGCCGGCAACACTCTTTATGCTGCTATGCCGCCGGCCATTGAGTGTTCTATTGGGAGGTGGGACGCTTGCATGTGGTGTGTGTGGTGTGGGGGACGATGTGAGACGGTGTGTGGTGGTGGACGGTGGGAGGCTTTACATACATTCATTCATTCATTCATCCTTGCATACGTAGTCAGGCTTGAGATCTTCATTCCCTTCGGAGGCACCTTGTCTGCAGTGGTCTACCTTCTTGTGACCCTGCTGTCACGGGGGGTCGTGCACTTCTCACACGTCTAAGCTCGCACATCATGTTTCTCTTTGTGTTGCAGCCCACCTCCAAACGCCAAGGTGCGCACACTGCCGAGGGGATCTACTGAATCATTCATCCATCGCTTCCCCTTTCCCGGCTCACGGGTGAGGATTGATGGGTTCCATAATACCAGTCGTCAAGATACCAGTGCCGCACCCGCCCCTTCCGGAAGAGCAGTGGCCGAGTGGCCCTTCCATCCTGGCGGTCAACGATGCGTATGAGCGCTACACGCCCGATTTGGCGCTTGCTCCGTCCTTTGCCCACTACTGGATGGTGGTGGAGTACGTCAACCTAGATGGCACTGTGGACGCTGACGACTTGCCCAAGTTCAGGGAGGCGATGCTCAAGGTGCAGGAGATGGAGAAGGAGGTGCGGTGCGTGCCACAGCCAGGAGACCACCTGACCGACCCTTCCGCGGTGATCTGTCTGTCTGTCTCAAATTGGTCTTGTCTGTAGTATATCCGTGACTGGCTCCGTAGGAGATGGGCCTGGAAGCGCAGAATCGGGCTGATGACCATGGAGCAATGTGACAGGTAGCTAGGTCAGGGCCCTGCAAGGGGAAACACTCATACCTACTTGCTGACTCACTCATTCCCATCCATCCCTGGGCGTGCCTGTCTGTATATTGTAATTCTGCCATGCCTCGCTCAGGGAGATCAACAAGCGGATCGCCGACCTTGAGGCTCGAATGAAGGCACTCAGTGAGGATTTCCGAGAGGAGCATGCCGAGGCGGAAGCTGCGGAAGCTGAGCGCCGGGCCAGCAAGGAAGCTGAGCGCCGGGCCGATGCTGCTACCCCTGCGAGAACACCAAGTGCAGCCTTTTCGGTGACGGATGCTGATGATACACACAGCACCAAACATGCACAGCCGTCTGGATCGGCGAGGAGGATTTCGTCTCAGAGTGCCATGCATGGCGCGTCCCTCGACAACGGTGAGGACAGGATTGATCCGCTGAAGCAGCCGCTGCTACAGGCAGCCACTTGAGGAGGGGCGAAGCTGTACGTTCGGAGGTGGGGTGCATATCTGTCTGTTTGTTTGTGTACTTGCCACCAGTGAGTAAGGTGTGTGCGTATGATGAACTCACGGGACAAGGTTAGGTTGGGTGGTGCGGTTTGTATTTATCAAGACTTTTTAACACATCTGCCCCGTGCATGCCACATCTATTTTGTCCAGAGCTGCACGGGGATGGCGAGGGGGCTTGCAGAATCGACGTGTTCACGCAGCAGCCCGTCCATGAAACATAACGACTCTTGCCCTTGCCAAGTGGAATCGCACTCCCGTACAGCACTCCACTCGCGGGTCTCACGCGATGATGTAAGCCTGAGCGAGACAGATGCTTTCGGTCAGGAGTGTATATTCCGCATGCCAACATTGTCTCTCTGTCTCATTGGATGACCTTCAGCAGGTCCCACGCACATCATTAAGGGGAGGGGCAGCTGGCTGTCTGGCTGGTTTGCTATCAACACACCCTCACACAATGACTGACACACGAGCTATATGCCGTCGGCCGGCCCATGTGTGAACGATGCCGGCTGGATGGGCCGGAACATCCGCTTCTTGGCCAAAGCCTGCACACCAAACCACAGCACAACGCGCAACACAACACACACATGCATTTGCGCGCGAGACCACTTCGTGTGTTGGTAATGAGGTTGGTTGCCTGTTCTAGGTAGGCCTTCCGCTCATCGTCCGTCTGCAGCTCGTTCCACTGACCACCAGACAGACAGACAGACAGACAAGACATCTGTGTGTGTATGTGTGTCTGTCGCCCCGCTGGCTGGTAGAGCTGACCTCAGCGAGGTAGAGTGCGGCGACATTGTAGCCCCATATGCCGTGGAGGTGCTTCACCTTCAACAGACTGTTGCCAACAACTACCTTGGTCCTGATAGGTCCATATGACGATCGACACACACACACACACACACATATATACACACAAGCCGATCGGTTTCTCCGTCTCCGCTCCCTCACTCACCCATTGCACCGGTTCGGCGATGTGCCAGCCTCTGCACACACACACACACACACGCACAGAGAGAGAGAGAGACAGGCACACCGGGATGATTGCTGGCTGGCTTGGTGCGTTCTTCTGCTAACCTGGTGCGGCCGCCCCTCCGCCAGCGACGGGCACGTACCACCTGCAGACAACCACAACGAACGAACGAACAGACGGCCATACAGCGGACGGGCGTATCCATGGTCTTGTCTCTCTGTCCCTGACTGACTGACCTGAGGTGGTCCCGGGGCGGTATGACGAGCAGCGCTTCGCGAGCTTCTGATGTATCTGTCGGCACACACACACACACATCCACAGGACAGGTGCTCTCCGCAGTCCTCCCTCCCTACATCCCCGTGTGTGTGTGGCTGACCGTTTTCCCTGCCGGGTGGTTTGGGTTTGACGAAGTCGATGCCGTAGACCTCCGTCACCTCGTGACGCCACTCGTGGTAGTCGCCTGGCAACATAGCCATCACACGCTGACACACAAAACAACCACACCACAGAGCGAGCCACACAACGATGAGATGACATCCCTGTCAGCCCCTGTCGGCCACTGTCTGTCTGTGTGCCTGCCTGCTGCATGCCGGTTGGTTCGGCTTAGCTAGCTTACCTCGATGGTTTGGTACCACTCCTGCGTGGCGTTGAACTTGAGCTGCTCCTCCTGCTCCCTGAACCAGACGTCGAATGGCACCTGCTGCATGAAGTCCCTGTACTGCTCCTCGCCCAGCATGGCCCTCAGGCTGGGGGGCCCGTCGTAGGACGTGCAGATGTACACTTGAGACAGCCGGGACATGTCGCGGTCGCTCAGCAGATCTGGTGGACACGTTGAGTGTGTGTGATGGATGTGTGTGGGGCGCATGACATGAGTGTGTTGCTCGCTGCCTTCTTCCTCTGTGTGTGTGTGTGTGTGTCTGTGTGTGTGTGTACTCTTGTTGTCTTGGTAGTCGTCTTTCAGCTTAATGAAGGCGTCCTTGAACCTGCACACAACACAGCACAACACACCAGGCACACCAGACACACGTGCGATGCCGTGGACAGACAGACAGACAGACAGGGAGACAGGGGGTCTGTGTGTTGGTCTATTTGTTTGTGTCGTCCTACGGAGGCTCGAATCGGTGGAATCTGGCGAGCGCATTGAGCAGAGCGACTCTGTGTGGGTAGCTAAGTGCGGAGGCCATGAGGGCGTCCGCACACAGACGGGTGAACTCACGAGTGTTGAAACCCAGCTGCACACCACACATCACACACCACACACAACAAACACATGTCGTGTGTGGTGAATCCATCCATCCCTTTGTGTGTGTGTGTGTCTGTTTTGTGGGAAGGCCACCGCGGCGAGCTGCAGAGCGATTTGGCTGAGTTTGTCGAGGCCGTCGTTGTCGAAGGGCTCCGGCAAAATGTTGGTCAGGGAGTGGACGTACCTTCAGACAGACAGGGAGGGCGTTATCAGAGAGAGGTGTGTGTGTGTGTGGTGACTGACCATGAGACCAGTCTGTTGAGCAGAGGAGCGTCGTGGACTCTCAGCTCTACAAAACTGCCGAACAGCGCCGTCAAGTCGCCCCTGCACACACAGCCATCATAGCAAGGCATTCAGACATACCCTGGACCTACTTGGAGAACAGGTGCAGAGGGCAGCTCATCGTCTGCTCCAGAAAACCCTGCAGACACAGACATACACACAGACGGATGTCTGTCTGTCTGTCTGTGTTGCCCCGGCCGCACACACACACATTACCTGTATGACGCCCTCTTCGTATAAGTGTAGTCGGCCGAGTGCCTCGAATGTGGCCACGAGCTGCCTGAAGGAGAGGCCCCCAACACTCTGGTTCCGCAGCCCCTCCAGCAGCGCCTCACGCAGCAGACCCCGGGGCGTGTACGGGTGACTGACGGACGTCATCCATCCATCCATCCATTCAGCATCACACAAACACAGGAGCATTTGTCGAATGTGTGAGTCGGTCTGTGTGTGTGCTGTGCTTGTCGTCGGCTCACGGTTTGGCCTCTGCCTTCATGACGATGGCCTCCCGGTGAGCGACCACCTGCAATATACAAAGTCAGCCGTGAGTATCTATGCACGGCACGCTCATTTGTGTGTGTGTGGCGGTGCGCACTCACCGAGAGGAAGTCGACGAAGGCGTGTGTGGGGAAGGCCGACAGCCGCGGGACCGCCAAACGCAGCGCCAGCATGTAGGCTGACACAGGCTGCATTGCACACATAAGTGGAGGGATGGATGGATGGGTGACACAAGGTCTTCATGAGCAAGAGAGAGGGGCGGCCACCTGACCTTGTTAGGGATGTTCTGCACGGCCTTGAGGAACTGCGTGAGCTCTTCGGCGGTCAGCGCCTCACGCTCTTTAGACGGACAGGCACCGATGCACTGCACACACACACAGACACAGACACACAGACACCAAGATGCATGACTGACACGAACACACATCCTCAGTGCACCTGCCCTGCGTGTCCTCTCTCACCTCGACGATCCTCTTGACGAGGTCCTCAGAGTGCAGCATCGACCGAAACCTACACTCGCACACCACACCACACCGCACCAGCACAGAGCACGTCAAAGGCACCCATCCAGCCAGCCATATGGACGCACCTACCTGTTAGATCGGTTCTTGGCGCACAGTTTGTCGACCAGCCAGAGCAGCATGCGGACGCTGTACGGTGACGGGGGCGTCAGCGACTCGTGCAAAGCCGCGTGGACCCGGTCCAGCAGCGACGTCTTCATCTGCTGCACAGGGGCCGTGTCGCCCTCCAAGTCACCCGATAGGGCTGTCGTTGCTGTCGTTGACGATGGTCCGTGGTTGCCCTTGATGAGCGCCGGGTCCATTGCGCCGAGGAAACGGACCAATGCGGCTTCCTGATTGATGCACACACACGCAAACAGTGAGTGACATACACACCTGTCCTGTGGCCAGGGTGGTCGGCCTTCGGAGGCACTCACCTTGAGAGGCAGGGTTTGGGTGTCGCTTCTCTCCGCCAGCTGCGTCTCAATGTGCTGCTGCAGCACCGAAAACACATGTGGGTGACGCGCACCAACTGAAGACACACACGCACACAGAGTCACAGTCGCAACGCACAGAGAAATCTCACAAAACCGGAGTCTCTGTCGGCCTGGCTAATCTCACTTTCATAAAGCCCCGCAAGGAGGGAGCAGACATCGTGCAGCGGCATCAGCCGGAGGTCGGCCCGCAGCGCTTCCATCTCCCGCTCGCCCATCTCCCTCTCCGCATCGCCAAACATCCGCCCGCCCGTCGTGTAGATGACCTCCAAAGGCGAGTGGTCAAACCCAGCCCACCGAGCTGACGAGGGAATCAAGGCAGCGGCGGATGACGAAGGCGCATCGGTGTGCGTCTGGGGCGGTCTGGCGGCCGCTGGGTGGATGCCAGGGTGGATAGCGGTCTCCTCTTCGATGAGGGGGGACAGCTGCAGGCAGGCACAGAGATGGCTAAATGGGTGTGTGTAGTGTTGTATAGTGTGGTGCGGTCACTGACTGACTGACTGACTGACCTCTTTGGCGATTTTTTCCCACTGCCGCATGTTGAGTTCTCCCGCTCTCCTGTCCAGTGCCCCCAGCAGCTCGCGAAGCAGCTGGGACGACCGCGTCAGCTCGAATGGGGTCGTGCGGCGACGTGACGTCGGTGCTGACATTTACACAAACACACACACACACACACATAAAGAGGACTTGACCGCCTTTGCCATGGACGGATGGATGGATGGATGGATGGGCGCATACAAGTTCTGGTGGTTTCTTCCCCCTCAGCAGCAGCCTGTTCGTCGTCTTGTCGGCGCATGAAGGCAGCAGCAGAAGTGGCGGCGGCCGCCGATGACGAGTGCGGCACACTCTCCCGCACCAGCTGGTGCAGGTAGGTCAGACACACCTGACGGACACACACAAGACACACCAATGGATGGCATTCATCCCCGCATAAGACGGACGCCCTAGGTGTCGGTTTGTGTCTTGCCCTAGCGAAGTCCTCCGTGCTCATGGTGTCGATGAGGGAAAGCGCCCTGGGCCACAGTTTGGCCAGCAGCTGGGAGGGTGCGTCGCGCAGAAACTGCTCGTCCTTCGGCATCGACTGCAGCTGCAGATTAGAGGGACAGAGAGGGGCAGGGATGGGACACGTATGTGTGTGTAGAGGGCATGTGTGTGGCTCTCTCCCGTCTGCTTCCTTGCCTGAAGTGTCCTGATGCCGTCCATCATGGCCATGAGGCTGTGTGTCTGGAGGGACGAGAGGGAGCGGTTGATGCGGGACCACAGCATGCGCATCAGCACACCGCTCAACGCCTGTTGGTTGGTGCAGACACACACAGATGACATGGGCACACACGAGCCATCGGGCTGGCTGTGCTCGTGTGCCATGCATCTGACCACATTTGCGGGATCGTAGACCTTGGCAAAGACGTCACACATGACGGCGACGTCCATTTGGGGACGCTCGAGCAACACTCTGTCCAACAGACAGACACAGGAGGCACATCAGGATCGTTACCGTCTCCATCTCGATCTCC
Source organism: Vitrella brassicaformis (assembly GCA_001179505.1). Classification (NCBI taxonomy): domain Eukaryota; family Vitrellaceae; genus Vitrella; species Vitrella brassicaformis. Next base: position 177,574 of record CDMY01000613.1, on the reverse strand, counting down.
CTCTCTCCCTCTGTTTGTTTGGCTCACTTGAGGTCCGATCTCCACTTGGGGTTCTCCTTGGTCAATGCATCCACACCCAATGCCAGCGGCAAATCGCGAACCACACTGGGACGCGATGACGCGCCAGACAGCAGAGAATGGAGCTGCACCCACACACACACACACACACACGCACACACACACGTGTGTGTCTGCCTCGTCTAAGTGGCGAGTGGTTGCTTCGTTTACATACGTACCGTCTTGATGGCTCTTTGTCTGATTCGGTCTCTCCCTTCCGCCTTGGTCAGCCACTCGGCCGCCTCATAGATGCTGACACACTCGGCCACCGACCTGCCCTCGCGACCCTCACACACCGCCTGCACCCAGTTGGCGATCTAAAGAACCCATAGATAGATACAAACACACCCGTTGATACATCGGCGGCCGATGCGATGATGAATCTGTCTGCAGGATACGGCCGCACCTCGTTAGATCGGTAGTCGCCCCACTTCCCGTGACGGCTCTTCCTCAACTGAGCCAGCAGCGACAAACCTGACACACAGATGAACCTCTCGATGCGAATCGCTCGGCTCACTCTCCACCCACACACCCACCCTGCATCTGCTCATTTGCCGTCAGGTCCGTCGCCTTCGTCTTGTCGATCAGGTGCAGCAGCAGCGACGGCAGCGGGGCCGTCAGGGGCAGCCGCAGCAGAGCCTTCATGCAGGAGAAGTTGACCTCCACCGGCAGCGACCCCACCTGCGACTTGTAGGCGGCCTCCCTCCCAGGCTCAGCCAGCATCTGCGGCAGCCTCACCAGCGCCAAGTGGTCGATATGCGACGGGCAGTTGGCCGACGCGATGGCGTCAACCATCATGCACAGGGCCGGCAGGGAAGACGCGCACTCATCCGTCACAAACACCCGACCGATATCGTCGTCCACAGAGGAGTGATAGGCGAAGTAGTCGAGAGGTGATCCATTGAGGCGGTGTGTGTGTGGTGCTGAGAGGGGGTGGGAGGGCTGGGGAGGGCCAGAGGAGGGCAGGGAATGACTGGATCTGGCATCTGGGGCTGCAGCTGCCGCTGCTGCTGCTGAATTGGCTGCCTGAGCCAGAGATCTCCATTGCTGCCTTGACGACCTTGGGAAGCACACAAAGGAGGCCCTGATGCGCAGAGAGCGCGATGAATGCCGCATCGAACTGCTATTGCGAGCTTAGCGAGGAGGATCGTCATCCGGGAGATTTTCGCTACTCCCTTGCTCCCACACGATGTCGAGACCCATCGACGAAGGTGATGAAGCCCCGGCAGCCGCTCGTTTCGCTGGCATGTTCATCGGCAATGAGTCAAGAACCGCCACAAGCACGGCAAGCGCCGCGGACGGCCGACTTCCCTTCAACTCCAGTGAGATGGCCGGCTACAAGGTGCGAATGGACGCCTCAACATCAGATCCAGCACGTGTGCGGCAAAAGAAGGCGCCAGAGCCCGGCCAGTGCGGTCGGTGTGTGCCTGAGGTCAGCCCACGTTACTGCAGCGACGAGTGTCTGAAGCAGCACGTCCAGCGGGGGCAGCACACCAAGGCCATGTGTGAGCGCGGCAGGCGGCTCTACGTTAACACATTGTCTCTGCGCGGGAATCGTTATGCCGTCAAGTAAGACACGCACTTATGACCATCATTGCTGGCGATGGCCCGCCATGGTGAGTGGCAATCACTGTGATGTCTTTAGGTACCTCCAGTGCGCTGTCATGCAGTCAAATATCTGTTGGGCTGGATGACTGAGGAGAGCTTCTTCAAGCAGCAGCGGCTGATGCAGCGGGCGATTCTGGCTGAGATCGAGGGCTATGGGCCAGGGACGCTGCTTTCCGCGTACGTGGTGAAGATGGCGACATTCGGAACCGACCGCGTCTATTGCCTCGTCAGTCTGTTCAGCACCTCACGCCCCTCAGCGGCAGGGCACGGGGAGCGCGATCCCCCTGCCGGCACTGGTGGCTTCGTCACCTATCCCAGCTACCAACTCGTGCCTTTCACCACACACGGCAACCAGACAGCCTCGCCAGATGGCCGCTCGGATAGGGCCGCCGCCATCCTCTCCAAGATCATCTCGACCCTCCTCGTCATGAGCACTCGCTCGACTGGGCCATCAGAGGCGACGTTGAACACGTGTTCTGGCGCAAGAGAGTCTGCAGGGTGCCCCATCCCTTGCTCAGCACAGGCGGCTTCTACTGCATCCCCACGCCACTTATGGTGGTGCTAGGTGCCATGGAGGCGGCGGCCGAAAAACTATTCGGCTATGCTCGAGGTGAGGAGCTTGGCACGGCGATCGACGAATCTCTGGCGAGGAAGATTCAGATCCGTCTCGTGCAGTCGGTCTCGGGCATGCGGCAGATGCTGTCCCGCGACGAGTGGCGCAAGGAGATCGAATGGGAGGTCAAGGCGATAGAGGGCGTCAGCGCGATGATCGAGCGCATGTGTCACGAGACTGCCTTACAGGTGCGTGAGAAGGTGGAGAGGAGGGGCTCGCTTCACATTATCCCCGTGCTGCCGTGTGTGCAGAGGGGCGTCCGCCGTCGTCAGTTGAGTGGTGCGGTGGCCCAACTCAAGAATGATTTCGTCGAGTCCGCTTTGGCCTTCACAGATGCATCTGGCCTGATAGGACTGTGTCCATGTGATTATGTTGACAAACCAGGCACAATCTGCTCGAGTACACCAGAGGCATGGGCCGCGACACTGCCGGGCAGCGGTCACTCGCAGAGAGGGTCGAGATGACGGAGCAGGAGATGCGGTGTGTCGAGGCAGAGGTGGCGGCTGCGGAGTATCCCGACTATGCCAAAAGCCTGATTGCCGCCACGCCGCTCTGCGAACCCCAGACGGATGGCTGACGGGCGGCAGGTGTGTGAGGTCGACGTCCTGTTCAGCACACAGGGGCTCATTTAGTGGAGGAGACTGGGATGTCTGCAGGCAGCATGACATGTAGACGGACGGATGTGGGGCTTGCGTGGTTTACCGTTTTTGCTCTGCCTGTGAATCAGTTCAGTCTCGTGTTTTTGATTCGTACATGCGTGCGAGTGCGTTCCTTTACTGGTGAAGTTCGTGTCGACATGAATGCGTCCGTGGCTAGCCAGCCGAACGATTCGGTGCCGGCAGGCAGGAATTCAGACGGGCCGAGAGGAAGAAAACGGCCAATTGCAATGGCATGCAGTTGAGGTGATGCCTGGTGTGCCTTCTGAGACCTCATCCAGCAGAGACGTTTATGTGTCAAAATGACTCTACAGCATGCCATGCCATCAATGACTGTCCAGTCACCGAGAGAGAGAGCCCGTCACCATACTTAGACAAACGCCGCCAAAAAAGCGACTCGACCTAAATGCGCCAATCTGTCCATCGATCCATCCGTCAGTCGTCCTGATCAGGAAGCTGCCCGCAGTCCTGGATGATGACCGGCACGATGAGAGGCTGCAGCTCAATCTGCGGCCCATACGCCAGGTCGCCGAGGGTGAACTGCGTGGGTGCGGGCTGAGGTTGTCGGAAGTCGGTCATGAGCGAGACGGCCTGCAGGAAGCTGACGTCCTTCAGGTCGGGGATGAACCCAACCGCAGTCTCACAATGCTGCGCTGAGTTGGCCGACGCCACCGTTATCATGAAACGGCCGCCTGTTTGTTGACAGACAAGCAGACAGACAGGAAGGAAACCACACACACAACTCATCGATTGCAAGTCGCTGGCTGAAACACGTGGATATGATGCGGCCGCCCGCCGACCCGACGGACCATACCGTGCTCTCTGTAGTTCTGGATGCCTCTTTTCTGGCTGGCGGCTTCGTCCATGAGCAGCACCATGCCCGCCCGTCTGGCGGCGATGAGGGAGCGATTGTGGTCCCACTTGCTGTGGTTGGCGCCGTAGGTGCTCTCGGTCATCGATGTCAAGCTGTCGCCGTCGGGCAGGTAGCCGCCGATCAAGTCGCAGCCTTTGACGGCGTAAGGTATGGCGCTGCCTGCATGGACGGATGGCATCAATCAGACAAAAGGAATTTTTAAAGCGTCCATGGCTGCCTGCACACACCGTCTCCCCTCTGGTGTGTGGTGTAGTGTGGTGTGGTGTGGTGTACCTCTGTAGCGGAGCGGGTATCCTGAGGTGCCGTTGCCCTTCTCGCCCGTGCAGAAGCACCTGACACATGAACGAATCAAGCCAGCAATCGTTGTTGGCTGCATTTGGCTCACTCGTTGATTTCACCTGAAGTTCTCGGCCGCCTTGGGGTTGACGTCGGGGAAGAGATCGATGACGATGCGCTTCGACCTGCTGCTTGTGTGAACCTTAAGGTCAAAGAACACCTTCGGCCGCTGACACAACCAACAGGATGAACGAGACAAATGGGAAGACGGTTCCCCTCCCTCCCTCCCTCCCTCCCTCCGTGTGTGTATGTGTCGGGCTGTGCAGTTCTCTTGCCTTTGGTTTGGGGCTGTTGGCGACCTTTTGCGCGCACAGGAAGCCCTCCGTCATGTTTGATAAAAATTTGGCGCACTCTGCCTTCACCTGATCGAACAGACATGCGCACACGCTGGCTGCCGATGGGCGTCACTCTCCCATTCGGCTCACCTGTTTGTCCGGGCTCGGCTTAACTTTGAAGCAAATGGTCCTCCAGAGGTCAGTGGTCTCCTGACGCCACACGACACACGCAGACAGAGATCAAAGGCCACTTGTGTGCGTGCAGGTTTGCAGGCTGACCTTGAGCAGCTTGGCCCAATGGGTGTAGTCGACGTGCATCGTCAAGTGCATGTCGAGCTGATACACCGTGGCCAAGAGATTGGCAGTGTCCTGCAAAGCCGCACACCACAAACACACACACATACCAGACATCAATCGCCCCGCCAGTCTGCCGGCATAGTTATGCAGCCCACATTGATGGCGAGTGCGTTCTTGATGGATCTCTCGAAGTCCCTCAGCCGCTTGACAGTCTCGGTGAGGTCGTTGGCCTGCCGCCTCTCTTCAGCCAGCCTATCGAGCACCGCCTCCTCCTTCTCCCTGGCAGTCTCTGGGTCGTCGACAGACGGCAGACGCGCATCAGCTGACGGGACAGAAGCCAACAGATGCCCTTGTTGTGTGCATGTGTGTGTGTATGGTGTAGGCACCCAATGGACGGCCGGTGAGGGTGTTGAGAAGCTGGTCGATGGGCTTGGGCTCGGCCGTCTTGAAGCTGTCGACCACCCGCATGAACTCAGCCACGGCGTCCCTCTCCAGTCGGCCCAGCTGCTGCTTCACCAGCACACCCTTGTCGATGGCCTTGCCCCTGCTCTGCACAACACATGTGACCCATCAGCAATGCCCTTGCCGTGCTCCTCTACTCGATGCATGGCTGACCTTGAGTTTGGCCATGTCCTGGTCGGCCTTCGCGTCAAGGGCTGTCGCGAGGACGGATTGCCGTGCCCACAGAGCCTGCCGCACCCACTCGCCAACCCATTTCTCGTCCACCGAGGGTACCAGGTGGCTGCCCGTCGCGTGGCGCACAAACCGGGACCACCGGGTGCGCTCGAGTGGCGAAGCGGCGAGACTCGAAAAGTCCAGAAGGTGGTCTCGCAGCACGGCCAGCGGCATCCCGCTGAATGTCTTGGTCATAGCGGTTTCCAGAGCCGAGATGAGCGCACAAAAAACCGTGGGAATGACGAGGACGCCTTCATCGAGCAGGTAGAGGTGCGGGCTCCCAGAGCCGGTTATGTATCCGAATGTGACGAACCGCACAGTGGAGATGCCCTCCCGCTGCAGATCACGGATGGCGGCACTGGCGGCAGAGAAGCTGCGCGTCACATCCTCGGTGGACGGGCAGGGCGACATAGCCAAGGGCAGGAACCGAAGGGCCGAACACTCCGAAGCGCCAGATTCACCACCAAACGTCGCATCGACCACACAGACATCAGCGCCAAAACCGAGGAACAATGGGTCCAGGTAGAGATGCAGATCCATCTCGCCTGGCTGAGGTCCACCGACCTCGCCAGTCGTAGCCACACGTCTAC
>CDMY01000613.1:151557-171293 GCA_001179505.1 Vitrella brassicaformis | reverse complement strand
CATCGAGAAGTGCCTCGCTGGCATGGCGGCCACCAAAGAGGCATCTGCATCTGCTGTGGCTACGACTGGCGAGGTCGGTGGACCTCAGCCAGGCGAAGTGGATCTGCATCTCTACCTGGACCCATTGTTCCTCGGTTGTGGCGCTGTTGTCTGTGCGGTCGATGCGACGTTTGGTGGTGAATCTGGCGCTTCGGAGTGTTCGGCCCTTCGGTTCCTGCCCTTGGCTATGTCGCCCTGCCCGTCCACCGAGGATGTGACGCGCAGCTTCTCTGCCGCCAGTGCCGCCATCCGTGATCTGCAGCGGGAGGGCATCTCCACTGTGCGGTTCGTCACCTTCGGATACACCGCCCCTGGGAGCCCGCACCTCTACCTGCTCGATGAAGGCGTCCTCGTCATTCCCACGGCCTTTTGTGTGCTCATCTCGGCTCTGGAGACCTCTGCGACCAAGAGATTCAGCGGGATGCCGCTGGCCATGCTGCGAGACCACCTTCTGGACTTTTCGAGTCTCGCCGCTTCGCCACTCGAGCGCACCCGGTGGTCCCGGTTTGTGCGCCACGCGACGGGCGGCCACCTGGTACCCTCGGTGGACGAGAGGTGGGTTGGCGAGTGGGTGCGGCAGGCTCTGTGGGCACGGCAATCCGTCCTCGCGACAGCCCTTGACGCGAAGGCCGACCAGGACATGGCCAAACTCAAGGTCAGCCATGCATCAAGTAGAGGAGCACGGCAAGGGCATTGCTGATTGGTCACATGTGCTGTGCAGAGCAGGGGCAAGGCCATCGACAAGGGTGTGCTGGTGAAGCAGCAGCTGGGCCGACTGCAGAGGGACATCGTGGCTGAGTTCATTCGGATCGTCGACAGCTTCAAGACGGCCGAGCCCAAGCCCATCGACCAGCTCCTCAACACCCTCACCGGCCGTCCACCGGGTGCCTACACCATACACACACACATGCACAGAACAAGGGCATCTGTTGGCTTCTGTCCCGTCAGCTGCTGCGCGGCTGCCGTCTGTCGACGACCCAGAGACTGCCAGGGAGAAGGAGGAGGCGGTGCTCGATAGGCTGGCTGAAGAGAGGCGGCAGGCCAACGACCTCACCGAGACTGTCAAGCGGCTGAGGGACTTCGAGAGATCCATCAAGAGCGCACTCGCCATCAATGTGGGCGTGGGCTTCGGGATGGATGCCCTCTCACGCTGTCTGTTGTGTCACTCCAGGCCACTGACGATCTGCTGGACCTGCTGCGCGAGCTCGACTCGTATTTGACCCTGCACGTCGACTACACTAACTGGGCCAAGCTGCTCAAGGTACACGGGCAAGAATGCATCCATCGCCTGCGAAAATGCATCCATATCAACCAACAAGTGGCCTTTCATCTCTGCCTGTGTCTGTGTTGTCAGGAGACCACTGACCTCTGGAGGACCATTTGCTTCAAAGTCAAACCGAGCCCGGACCAATTGGTGACCCGGACAAAGAGTGACGCCCATCGGCAGCCAGCGTGTGCGCATGTCTGTCTGATCAGGTGAAGGCAGAGTGCGCCAAGCTCATCGAACACATGACGGAGGGCTTCCTGTGCGCGCGAAAGGTCGCCAACAGCCCGACACCAAAGGCAAGAGAACTGCACAGCCCGACACATGCACACACGGAGGGAGGGAGGGAGGGAGGGGAACCGTCTTCCCAAGTGTTTCGTTCATCCTGTTGGTTGTGTCAGCGGCCGAAGGTGTTCTTCGACCTCAAGGTTCACACAAGCAGCAGGTCGAAGCGCATCGTCATCACCCTCTTCACCGACGTCAACCCCAAGGCGGCCGAGAACTTCAGGTGAAATCGACGAGTGAGCCAAATGCAGCCAACAACGATTGCTGGCTTGATTCGTTCATGTGTCAGGTGCTTCTGCACGGGCGAGAAGGGCAACGGCACCTCAGGATACCCGCTGCACTACAAAGGTCAGTCGGTCAGCCACAGGCGCCACAGACACGGCTGCAGGCATGGATGGACACATGGGAGTCAACATGCGCTTCTTGCCATGCCATCCTGCCCGCTTTGTGTTCAGGCACGAATATTCCCTCTGCCTTTGAAGGCGCCGAGCTGATTGGGGGCTTTCTGGACAGCAGCCACAAAGTCTACACCGAGAGCATCTATGGCATGCACCACACGAGATGGGACCACCACACGTCCCTCATCGCACCCCGGCGGCCGGGCATGGTGGCGTGTCTGGGCGAGAAATCGACCGACAAGAAGGGCAACCCGAAACACAAACTGCACGGTAGGCTACGCCTCTCGGCGCGGGCGCAGCTGACATGCTCAAACTCTCTCTTTATGCTCGTTATTTATGTGTGCGTGAGTGAGTGCAGGCAGCCGCTTCTCGATTACAGTGTCGTCGACCAATCGGTGCAGTGTGTGGGACACGGTCGTCGGCATCATCGACGACCTCCCGACCGTCAGCTACCTGCACGGGCTCTCCCTCACGGTGGCCAGCAGGAAGACCAAGGGCAGGGGCAGCGGCGATGGGCGGGCCACCCTGGATGACATGACAGATGGGCCGTCTTTGTGGCGTATGGCCAGCCTCGCCGCACCGGTGCTCATCCAGGACTGCGGCGAGCTGCCCAAGTGACAGGCTGGCTTGCAGGCTGACCGACGGACGGACGGCCGGCCGCACACGTGGAATGTGTGTGCGAGTGCCTGTGTCTTGTTTTGGTGCGTCTGTGCCGTTTATTGGCGTACAGTGTTTGGTCCTTTATATATATATATATATGGAAAGTTTCTCGGTGGGTGTGTGTGTGGTATGTGTCTCAACGTGAGACGGACACGTAAGATTTGCTGTATCGGTCGGTCCATCCAGAGCGTCGAGCATCCATCCATCGATCGTGTAAGTACCACTTTGTGTGCTGGTGCCTGCAGACACTCGACTTTCCCCTCTCCCTCTCCCTCTCCCCCCCGTCCATCCATCCAACCATCCATCCGTCCATCCGGCCAGCAATGGCTACGTGCTGGCAGCCGAATTGCATGTAGACACGATAGAGGCAGACAGACAGGCAGGCAGGGAGTATCCCGAATGGGACAAAAGACAAAGTTGGAGATGTGGGCGGGAGGGTCGGGTGGTGTGGGTGCCATGTGTCGCTCTCTCCGTGTCCCTTTCTCTGTGTGTGTGTGTTTGATGGGGCGGCAAAAGTCAGCTCAAGGGACGCAACACGACGCGGCAGGCAGGCCAATCGACACAGAGGGGAGAGAGAGAAGCTAGGAGCTAGCTACGGGAGAGCGAGCGACAGACACTGTCTGCTGAGTTGTCTGGATGGCACCGACACACCAACCCACGCCCCACACCACACACAGAGACAAGCATCCCTCCTCGGCTGCACAAGACACTGGCACACGAAGCACAAGACATCCCATTACTCCCTCCCCAAAAGAGACGAGGTCAGTGCGCTCACAAACCAAAGAAAAGACACACACGTCGCGTCACGTCTGCACACACACCCACACATACATATGCACAAACATGGATCCGGTCTGTCTCTGAGTCAGCCATCGAAGGTGGGTGGGAATCTCTATCTACGAGGGTGTGGGGCAATTGGTGTGGTTGGTGTGGTTGGTGCGTCAGTCAGTCAGTCGTAGAAGACCGAGGCGATGTTGTAGTTGGCGGGCGTCGACCACTTGGCAATGCAGCCGTCCTGCTTGCCCTGCAGGGCAGGACAGGACACACAGAGGGGCAGTGGGGCCATCCATCCATCCATCCACTCATTCAGCCATTGCAGGTGCTGTGTAAGGTGTTGCGTACGATGGCTATGTGCGGGCGGTTCAGAGATCGGAGGAGCCTGGCCATCTCGTATGCGCAGGAGGTCATCTGAGACTTCTGCACGCCCGTCACACGCTTCAACGTCTCCGTCTGCACACACGAGAGGAGAGGAAGGCACGCAGCCAGGCCCACACACACACATGTCCTGTGTGTCGGTGTGCCCCCCCCTCCCTCCCGCCCATCGTCTCACTCCACTCACTGCCCTCACTGACTGACCCAGCTAGGCTCTCCGTGTCGGGGCTGTCCCGGCATGAGCAGCCACATCTTGCGAGTCATGTACACCGCCGCAGCCTGACGGACAAACGGATAAATGGATCGCCTTGTGTTGTGTGTATGGTATGGCGTGTGTGTGGCTCAATTAAGTGAAGTGGGCTGACTGCCTCACTCACCGAGATGATGTTGGATTTGTACTGCGAAAATGTGTAGTCCGTCAACGCCAACTCCTGCAATGCACAGAGAGGAGAGAGACCCCATGGCAGGTGAGATGTGCCGTACACACCACACCATCCATCCATCCCTTTGTCCGTCCCATGTGTGTGTGCGCCGCAGTGGTGGATACGCACCTGGAGGAACTGCACGAATGCGTGGTCCTTAGTGTCCAGAGGGATGCTGCCGGCCTTGGCGAACCGGTCGCTGAACGCACAGTACGTTGGGCTCGGCAACTCCATTCCAATCGTCCTGCACACAACACAACACAACACACATACGTTGAGTTGAATGACAGAGGGAGGGAGGGAGGGAAAGGGGCTCTTTAGTCGTGTGTGTGTGGCCCACTTGACTAACATGAGGATGTGTTGTTCGATCCTGAGGAAGTCGATGCGTGTGTAGTCGCGGTCCCTCTTGCCGATGGGCACCTCGTTCATGAGTGTGATGAGGTCGTTGATGACCACCGGCTCACGCTCCTCGTACTTGGACGCTATCAGCAAACACGTGTAACCCACCTGCCAGGTAAGTGGACGGATGACACACACACACACACACACACACACAGTGTTGGGTGTGTGGGTGCGGTGTGTGTGTGAGTGTTCGTACTTACCGCTACCACATTCCTCTGTAACAAACTCTCTCCCTTGGCCCACACTGATACGAATCACACACACATACACAAGGCCGGCATGATGTGTGTGGTGCCTGCCAGGTGTCGGTATGGCTCACTCCCTCCACTCACGTGTGTGTGTGTAGTAGTCGAGGAGCCGCACGGCGAGCGGCAGCGCCTCCTTGCACACCCGCATGCGGCTGCAGGCGTCGAAGATGCGATCCACAGTGTAGCCGCGCAACTCCTTGAAGGCGTCGCCGCAGCTGCTCAGAAACTCTCCGGACACGGCATACCGATCCTGTTGTTTTGACAGACACCACACACCATGACCACACCCATCTCTCCCTCCCCCGCCCTCTCTCTGTTTCTCTTTGCTGACTTACGCCTTGTCCGTGTGCGAGGTTGAGGGAGGGGTACTGGGGCATCAGGTGGCCGTCTTCCATCTCCTGGTGGTTCAGGTCGGGCGCCAGCAGCTTGAGCCGGGCTGCCCCATGGCCCAGCGCCAGGTCACGATCCTTGGCGTTGGGCTGCTGCAACTCCTTGAGCACCTGCTGGACCTGCTGCTGGGCCTGCTCCTCGATCTGCCGCTGCTTGAGCTTCTTGGACAGCCGACGGTCGGACTCGATGCCCGCCAGGAGCGCCTCATCGCTCCCGCGGCCGCCGCGCAACTGGTACTGGGACTTGCGCGGCTCGTCGGGCGCCGCCTGACAGACAGAGGCATGCATGCCGTCGTATGGCCCTGGTGGGTGCCCGCCATGCCCTTGTGATGCCTGGCTTGGTGGCGCGTACCCTCTTGATGCCGGGCTTGGTCATGTCGTTGTGGATGGAAGAAACCTCTGCAGTGATGAACGCACGGGCACCGGCCTTCTCCCGGTTATGGGAGGCCTAAAACAACTTCAACTCGCCGCTTACGCTCGCTCAACTTCCGTATTGCGTAAAACAAATGTGCCCTAACCCGAAGCTCGCAGGGGATCCCCGCCTTTCCTCGTGTGGTAGTTTGAACCTGCGCCTGCACCTCTCGCCCTGTTCGTTCGGCGTTTTAAAAAGTAAGAGAATAGCGAAAGAAATGCCAACATTTCCATGGCTTCGGTCGCATGCCGCCCATGGCGAACCTGTCTGTGTCGTCTCTGGTGCTGTGTGGTGTGTGCATCAGAGGCCCGCATCCGGCTGACGCCCTCCGGCATCCCGCTCCACTCATCATTCGGTGTGCATCCCGGCCTGTGATGCGCTGAGGGCCATGTCAACGCTCCTCAGTGGTCCGGGGCTCGTCGGGTCCCACGCGGGCCCTCCCCCGCCCAACAGCTTTGCCACCGCCCCATCACCTCCACCTCCTGACGCCCTCCTAGCACAGGGTATCTTCGCTGCGCACACACAGATATGGGTGGTGATGTTTGTGCGCTGTGTGTGATGGTGGTGTGGTGTGTGTGCAGACGTGCCTCGAGAGGTCGATGAGCCGGGACGAGGTGGACTCATCCCCCAATGTCTTGAAACCCTCATCCAATGCAACGGTATGCTGCAGGAGATGCCGCTTCCACTCCATCTCACATCCCCTCCCCACACCAATGCCCGCACCCATTTGTCTGTTGTGGTGTGTTGTGTTGTGTATCGTGTTGCCATGCGTCGATGCATCAGCATCTCCCGACGACCCCGATTTCGCCCCGAAGGTGTACCAGAACACCCTCCAGCTGCTGCGGTCCGACCCGTCAGCCTTTCACGGGGGTCAGATGTCCGGCAAGGGTCAGGGCATCATGTGGGCCTTCCGCCACCCCACCCGCAAGCTCATCGACACGCTCAACCTGAGCACCATCGACAGGCAGCAGCAGCTGTACGTGCTGGCCAAGGAGTTCACGGCCGTCATGCTGCGCGACCAGGCCATGCCCAAGGAGTTCCGCGGCATGGCTGTCGTCATGGTCAGGGACGCCATGAGGGACAGGAACAACGACTCCCAATACGCATTCGCTATGCACGTCATCAGAGAGGTCAGACAGCACAGCACAGCGCACGGCACACACAGGGGTGGGTGGTTGATGCGCCTGGGTGTCTTGGGTGTGTGTGTGTGTGTGTGTGGCTGTGTGTGTGTGTGTGGCTGTGTGTCAGTTCTACGACCGCATCCACCAGTCGCCCTTGTTGGCCAAGGTGCTGCGCGGCATCATCTTGGTGCGCGGCAAGCACGTTGAGTTGCTGGGCGACAAGCGGGCGGCAGCGGACAAGGCGGGTGAGCACCTCGACGGCTACGCCCTCCTCAACGACCATCGCACGGGCAAGCTGCAGGACCTATTCCAGGACCCTGACTATCGGAAACTCGCCACCACATACTTCCCTGCCCTGCCGTAAGCAAGCCACCCGACAGACAGACTGACACCACACACAACGACCACATCGACCAGCACATGTTGTGTTGTGTTGTCTGTTGTGTTGCGTCGTGGGTGTGTCTGTGTCTGTGTCAGTCCCGGTATTCCTCCCCCTCCCCCAGGCCCCCTGACCACCACCCCTCCCGCCCCCAAGCACCCGCCCCCACCGCCGCGCCAGGGCCCACACGCACACGAGATCACCGGCGGCCAGGCCAAGCCTGGGCACAACCTGCTGCCGGCGCCGCACACTCGTGCTGGTGCCCGCATCCGCGACGATGACAGTGGTAGCAACGTCTCCAGCGAGGGGTCGGCCAGGGGCGGGGCCATGCTCAACGGGCGCACGGGCGTGGCGGGGGGCGGTGGGGGGCTGGCGAATGTGCTTAAGCGGCCGTTGACGACGGACGATGCGATCCCGAATGGTGACACGGGCAACCAGGACGACGCGGGACGAACCAGACCTGATAGGTGCGTGCCCACACACGGCACACGACAGCAGAACACAGCACACGAGAGCACACGAGAGAGAGCACACGAGAGAGAGCACACGAGAGTTTGTGTTGTGTGCAGGATAGCGATTGACATAGTCAGGAACTTGAACCTCAAGCTGCGTGAGGTGTCTGCGGATCGCGACCAGAAGAAGCAGGAGCTGGACAAGCAGAACAGGCACATCAAGCTCCTCAGGGAGAGCAACAACGACCACGTCTCGCGCCTCGCCAAGGCCGAGGAGCACCTCAAGGCGGCCACCGACGAGCGCACCCGCCTCCTCACGATGATGGACACCAAGCAGAAGACCCTCCACGACTACCAGCAGAAGCTCACCCACTGCGAGGGGCGCATCAAGGAGCTCACCGACATGAGCAGGATGGCCTCCATCTACCAAGAGAATGCCGCCAAGTACTACAAAGACATCCAGGGCTACCGGGAGCAGCTCACACACACGCAGGAGCAGCTCAAGGCGGCAGAGAGCCGTCGCGACGAGCTCGACGAACAGGTCAAGAAGCGGACCACCGAGGTCGAGAGCATGAAGGGCCAGCTGCAGGACATCAGGGAGCGCAACGACGAGCTCGCGCAGCTGGTCGAGTCGATCGGCACCGAGAAGGCGCTTCTCGAGAGCAGGGTGGAGCAGATGGAGCGTGACGGTGGGGAGCGGCACGAGGAGGAGGTGGCCCGTCTGCTGCAGCAAGTCGAGGCGGCGCGGCACAGCCTGTCCAAGGCGCAGCAGGACTACGACACGCAGCTGCGGTACGTCCGCATGGAGCAGACCAAGGACATGCGGGACCTCCAGGAGAAGACCAAGACCGAGCTCGAGACCAAGGACCAACAGGTGCAGCGTCTCACGGCACAGATTACCCAGGCCAGCGAGACGGAGCAGAAGCTCAGGGAGCGGCTGCGAGAGATGCATGTGGCTGAGGCCAACTACACAGACCAGATCAAGCAGCTCCAAAAAACAGTCGAAACCTACGCGGTAACACACAAGTGGCTGCCAGGCTGGGTGCCAGGCTGGGCGGTTGGCACGTACGTATGTATGTGTTGGTGTCTATCAGGGTTTGTTTGGCGAGAAATGTCCCGAGCTGCTCCAGGACCTAGGCGGCAAATTCCAGTGCCCAATCTGGTAGGTAGGTAACTATTAGGGATCGACCCATGGAATGACGACATTCAATGCATTGACCGACACGACACAAACACCACACCCACCCACCCGTGTGGTGTGCCACATTTTGTGTGTCTGGTGCGGTGTGTGCATGCAGCCAGGAGTGGCTGGAGATTGGCGGCAGCTACGAGCTGCCCTGCCAGGACCGATTCTGCAAAAACTGCCTCGCAACGGCAATCAGAACATGTAGGCGATGCTCTCATCCAAGGAGAGGGATAGATAGAGGAACACCGCTATGTGTGTGTGTGTGTGTGTGTGTGTGCGTGCAGCTGTGTTAGAGAGTCGTGAGTTCGATAAGCTCCGCTGCCCCTCGTGCTACGACAGAACGATCCGGCTCGAGATGGAAAGATTCATGGGCATGTTTGTGGAGATCCTGGGGCCACAGGACGCCGACAAACTACAAAACATAGCCACCATGTGTGTACCGTACCACCCACACACTCCACACCTTGCTCCACACACAGGACAGGGATGCATATGGACGGCGTGTGACGCCCGTGCTCTCTCTCGGTGTGTGTCTCTCTCTCCGTGTCTTGTGTTGTGTTAGGTGTAGCGTCCCGATAGTGTCGTGTCCGATTGCGGGGTGTGGCGAGGTGGTGTGCCGTGAGAGCGGCAGCGACAACGCCAACCTCATGTGTCTTAAGGGACACAGATTCTGCGCAGACTGCGACCACGGACCGCACCCTGGTCACATAGACAAATATACTGACCCACACCACACCGCACCATTCATCCACCCCTCGTATGTGTGTGTGTGTGTGTCAGGCAAGACGTGCCGCGAGCGTTTGACGGAGTTGTATGAGCAGAACAACCAGAACGCCAAGAACGAAGTGGAGCTCAAGCGAGAGGTCCGTGGGTCGGCCAACTGGGGAGACCGCATCGCGCACACATGTGTGGACTTCTGTCTGTCTGTCTGTCTGTCTGTCTGTCTGTCCTTTGTGTGTGTGTGCAGTTGATGAGGAAGGGATGGCGTCCCTGCCCCAGGGCGGGATGCACTTATGGAGGCGGATACAAGGGTACGTGCAGACAGACAGACACAGGCAGGGAGGGAGGGAGAAGGACCCCAACAGGCATGCATCTCTCTGTCTATCCCTCCATCAGATGCGGGTGAGTGCGACCACGTCACCTGCAAGTGTGGCTTCGAGTTCTGCTGGGAGTGTGGCGTCAACCGCAAGATACCCTTCGCACACGACAACAGATGGTGCGGGTGCATGGCCACAACACACAGACGATGAACGAACCACGCCGTGTGTGCAATCATTGCATTCGTCATGCATTTCTCTCTCTCTCTCCCTCCGTCCCTCCCTCTCCACAGGCACAAGCCGTCGTGCAGGTATCACACCAAGGAGGTGTCGTCCATCCACGCGCCCCAATACTCCCCGCACTGCCCCGCCTGCGTTGAGAAGGGAAGGTAGGTACATCACATCACATCACATCACATCGTCAGCAGCAACACATATATGTACATGTCAACCGAACCGACCGATGGCATGCACCCTTCTCGTCCGTCTCTCTGCCTGCGTGCCTGCGTGCAGTGTATGCGACTTCCCCCAGGATGACGGCTGGCCCCACTGCGAGTTCCCCCCTTTGTCCCAGCCGCCTCCCATCCCCTCACGCCCACACGGCAGCCCACCCAGCACCAGCTTCGCAGCAGGCAACACCAGCACCCGCAACACTGGAGGCACCTCAGTTCCGCGAGCCAACCTGCCGGCGCCCCCAGGGCCCCAGGCACCCGTGCCACCTCGCCCCCAGCAGCCGCCCCCTCGCCCGAGCAGCAAGGCGCCCGGGCCGCCCGCACACTCACGCCAGGCCAACCAGGAGCGGGCGCGGGGCCCCACACAGACGCCGCCGTATGGCAGCCCACCGGCCTCGTCCGGCAATTTGCGTGGCGGGCTGGCGCCTGGCGACCCCCTGCCGTATGATGCCGACTTTCCTGCCTTGCCGTCACGCCCGGCGGACAGCTCTGCTGCTAATGCCGCCACCAGCAGCAGTAGCAGCAGCCAGCAGCAGCAGCAGCAGCAGCGGGGTGGCCGTCCGTCCGAGAGTAGCGGTGCGGCGGACAGCAGCAGCAACAGCAACGGTCGTTGTGATAGGGGTGATGGTGGTGGTGGTGGTGCGGTTCGGGAGGGTGGCCATGTGCAGATGGAACTAGCCATGGGCATGGTTTCTGCGGGCACAGCCGAAGAGATAGTGCAGGCCGAGGCCCGACAGTCCCAGAGCTACACCACCCACAGCCACAGAGACAGCCACAGCCACAGCCACAGAGACACCACCCAGGGGCAGGGCGGCACCAACTCGCCCAAACACGACCGTAGCGACGGCCGTCGCAGAACTGGGCGCCAGGGGGGCGGCGGGGGCGGGCCCAAGCAGGCCTATCGGCCAAAGCACACTGACAAGTCCTAGCTAGTATCCACACACACTCACACAGACCAGGTGGGGGCGGGCATGGTGGGTCCATGTGTCGATGGCTGGCTGGCTGGCTGGATGGATGGATGGATGGATGGAGACGTACAGACAGGAGGGGTGGGTGGATGTGTCTATGCGTGTGTGCCTTGATGGATTGATGGATTGATCAAGTGAGAGGCGACCGAGTGCCTTTGGGGAAGGGGCCGTGTGCCGGAGGGAGAGAGGGACCAGCGAGGAGAGGAGAGGAGAGAGAGGGAGGCTTTTGTGCTCGCCCCGTTTCAAGATAGGCCAGCGAGCGACCAACAGACTGCCCGACCGATAGCCACATTGAGATGTCTTCTTTTCTCTGCCGCAGTTTCCTTTTCCCCCAGACGGTATGGAGAGAGAGAGAGAAGTTCTTTTCCCTTATTCCTTTTGGCGTTCGACTGCATAACCCCCCATCTGCCCAGTGCGCCTGGCCGACCGACTGAGTGACTTGTGCATAGCTGTCCAGAATGGCCTGCCTGCCTGCCTATCTGCCGCTGTACATGCCAGGACTGACTGACTGACTGAGTGATTGCACATATGGACAGGGGGAGGGAGACAGACAGGGAGACAGACAGGGAGGGAGGGAAGGAGTGTTGGTTTAGTGGGTGGCTGGCTGGTTGAGTATCAATCACACTGGAGTGGATGGATGGTTGGATGGATGGATGGATGGGGGGATGGTCGTCAATGGACCCAACGGTACACAGCACTGAGACAGACACGCTATACTGCGGACTGCTACCTACTGATTGGCTTCGAAGGCCTCATCGCAGCAGAGTGGTACTCTGTTAGTGTGTGCTTCATACATAACACGGTCTCTCACGCAGGTACGCGCACAGACACACGAAGCGACCCCCTCCCTTAAAACCCCTCACACACGAACGTGTCAAGCAAGGGTCAGAATGTGTCTGTCGTGTTGCTGGGTGCGGTGAGGTCAGCCGTAAGACAGACACCGTTCGGTGGATGACCCTGCCAGCACTCTCTCTCTCGTGTGACGATGGATGGACGCACATCACATGTCGCATCCTTGTCTGTCTGTCTGTCTGTCTCTGTCTGAATCACACTTCACTTCATGGGTATCTAAGACACCGACACAAGGGGTGCACTGCACGCACCGCATGTCAGTCATGCCATGTCATGTCGGACCGTCGTGGGGCAGTGAAGTGACTGGTAAACGGCTCCACTCCGCTGACAGACTGGTCTTGAAAAACACCAAAGACGAAAGATATCCACGCGCTCGGAGTTCCTGTACTAAAGTGGCGTTCAACACTCGGTTCCTGTACATAATGCCCTCTGTGTCGGTCTGAAGGAACCCGTCGGAGTTGTGGAACTGGAAGACCCGAATCTTCGCCGGATCAATGCGCTCAATGAATTACTGCTCGTCACGGGGATCCATGGCTCGGGCGAGTGCCTTTAGGGTTTGGGGCCAAGAGGTGGGTGGGCCCGCCCGACTGGCTGTGCATTACTTGATGGGCAGTGGATGGTGATACAAATGGATGGATGGATGGATGGGAACGAGCTTCAGTCGGCAGAGAGACAGGCTCCAGTACTTCATACCTACACACAACCAAACTCTCTCCACGCCATCGCACACGAGACGAGACGTCCAACATAGTCCACTCACCGCGTTTGTACACACACGAAAGGACCACCCGTTTCAAAACATACACACACACACGCACTCTTCCCCACTCACCGACACAACGCACGCCCACCAGAACCGGCCGGCCTCACTCATCGCAATCAAACGAACGTAACTACACACATACATACACAGATATACAGCGACTGTGTGTGCCCTCTCTCTCCCCTGTCTGACGAGGCACATCCGTCTGGATGGCCAGGGACTCGACGACAGGCACCACATCACTCACACATCACATACGACGCGAGAGGTCCAGGCAGCAGGCAGTGCGATGGCGCATGCAGACACGACACAGCAGCAGCAGCAGCAGCAAGAGAGACATCGACCAGCGATATAGGTACACACCGACGACCGACACGGGAGTGGATAAAAAGGAGAGAGAGAAAGAGAGAGAGAGAGACAGGGGTACAAACACCCACTTGCGGAGTCTTCCTGGCCGACCGTTCCGTCTCCTGCTGCACTTGAATGCCTCCTGGTGCACCAGAAGGCACCTCAGTGCGACAGGCGACGAGATGGCGGGGAACAGAGAATCCTCTCGAGAGAAGCGGTGGTACACACATCAAATCAGCAGGACCGACCAACACTTGCACAACACAACAGACAGCCAAGCCAGTGCTGTTACCCACTCAGTCGACCGACGTGACACGGGGAGACGAGAAAACGCCGCTCCTTGAAATCTGTCCTGCCTCTCACCCCCACCTCCCATCTCTCTCTCTCTCTCTCTCTCTGCCTCGCCGCCTTCTGTGTGTGTCTCTCTCACAACCAAAAGCCGCCGGGAGTGGGAGTTCGCTCAGGCAGTAGCATGCAGCATGGCAGGCAGGCGTGTGCCTGTGTATCAGTCAAGTGAGGACCACTCCCCACTATGTGTGTCGTATCCGGCTGTCTGAATCAGTCAGTGGCTGCCGTCCCCTGCTGGCCATGTCTGTCGGTCAGTCAGTGCCCCTCTTTCCCTCACTCACTCACAGATAGTAGTCGTGTAAAGGTAGGTAGGAAGGTAGCTATATACAGGTGTGTGGCGGTGGGCCACCACGGTACCAGTGCCTTGACAAAAGCAAGCAACTGCCAAGTCGGCGAGGGTCTGTGCCGTCTCCTCTTCTGTCTGGGCCCGCTCACTCCACATACCCGATCTGTTGTCTTTTCTGTGGCCAAAGGGAAGTCACCTACCGACTGACATGTCCCACAGCCAGCAGGTCTCTTCCCCTACGCCAAATCAAGACAACTGGATCAGGTTGTCCATGAGCGAGGCGGCGGTGTGTGGACTTTTCTTCCCTCCCTCCCTCCCTCATCTCTCCTTCTGTCTAGCTATGATACATGGATGGCGGCGGAAAGCCATCCAACCAGCCAGTGGTGGAGTAGGGCGTGCCGTGGCGTGATGTGATGTGATGTGCAGCAGCCTCCCAGACCAACACACCGAGGGCCGACATGGACATGGCCATAGGCACAGCGAAGGCAGCCAAAAAGAGACCGATCGGCCGATCCACCAATACACAACACACACATGCCCTTCCATCCACTCCATCCATGTCATCTGAGTGCGCCACTCGCTCTCTCGACGTGCAACACGCAACACGACAGCAGCAGGAGAGTCAAAACCAACCAACCAACCAGCACCAGACTATGTCAATTCCTTCTTTCCTGTCATCCCTCTCTCGCGCAGGGCACTGTACAGCACGAGAGCCCTCACATACACACACACACACACACGCACAAAGAGAGAAAGAGAGAGATACACATGGGTGTTACGCATCTCGCACCCGCAACACACAACACGCAGACACCGGGGCAGCGCCATCACACTTTTGCTGCGCTGCCCCCGGTGCCTAGTTGTCTGGCAGAGCATCACACACACGCGCATACACACCCACACACACACACACGCAAACCGAGCACGAAGCGACAAGCGGCCTGCCTCCCCGACCTTCTCTGCACAGGGGGGAATTTATACACGGCCGGGGAGACCTCAGCCGCCCGTCGTGTGCACACGGACATACACACGCACACACACACACGCACAGGCAATCCGTCAAGCCATGACCACGAAAATGTAAAACGCAGTGAGTGGCGGGGACGCCATGCGTGGACGGCAGACAGAGGCTAGAGGGGGGCTAGAGAGAGAAGGTGTCCGTACATTAATTCCGGCCAGTCAGTCAGTCAGGGGTGCAATAAAAAGCAAATTGGGGTGGGTGGTGCCATCTGCGCCTCTCTCCCTCCCGGCCTTGAGCTCGCGCGTGTGTGTGTGTCTGTCTGACTGTCTTGCGGTCTCTAAACGTCAAAACTGGACCTGACAGGGCGGAACTGTCCATCGTGCCGTGCTGACCGTGGTGCTATGGGGCTGTGCCGAGTGTGTCATCCATCACAGAATCCTTTGGAAAGTGGGAATTTTCCGACGGAATCTCTGACGACACGCTCGGCACACCCCCATAGCACTCGGGCGCACCCACGGCACGAGAAACCCGCATGGGCCTCACCTCTCTCTCTCAAACGAAACACGTGTTGTTGCCTCTCCTACGCAGCACCCCGGCGATGAAACCCTCCCTCTCTGATGATGATGACCCACCCACCCCCCCTCCCGCCAACCCAGCCCCAAAACGGTAACCAATCCCCACCACTCCAGCCAGACCCACCCGGTCAAAACCTTCCCCACCCCCCTCCCTCCCCCCCTCCCTCCTCTCTTCACTAGCAAATACATACCGAGACACTCTTTCTCTAGACAGACAGACGGATGGAATATACAGCAGCAGCGTCTAGTCATGCCGTCGCGAATTCTCTGTGCTGAGTAGGAGGCAGCCATGCGGTCTAGTACGGTGAGTAGGGCGGGTACGGCGCGCCCCATTTGTCGTCGTCCCGCCAGTCTCGCGGCTGCTGGGCCGGCACGGGGATGGCAATGGGGATCGGCACAGCCTGCGGCTGCACACACACAGGCACATGCAGAGAGACAGACCATATCGGGTGGGTCAGTCAGTCAGGTCAGGTGTTTAGTGTCTGTGTCGCGGTGGTTGTGTGGTTGTGCGTTTGCCCACCTGTGGCAGTGATGGGATGGGTATGGACCACCCTTCGCCATCCTCGCCTCCCTCAGGGAACGGAATCGCATCAGGCCACCTGCACACACAGACACACACACAGAGACACACACAGAGACACACATACACACATGCACCCGACAGCCCATGGCATGTCTCCCCGCTGCTCTCAATCCATCCCGCTATGTGCTCACCAATCAGGTTTGGCGCTCAGTCGAGATCGTCCCGCGGCGCCACCAAGTCGCCTACGGATGCCTGCTAGTGGCGCTGTTGACAGCAGAGGGCTGCTCACCCGCCGAAGCCGCACAAGGGGGGAGGGGAAGAGGGGGGCTGGGCCATCCAGGACACGAGCTGCCGGGCGCAGGCTGAAGGCGGCGGACAGTGCCAGAGCGGCTGAGAGGCAGATGAGGAGCAGGGAAACGGCTGTCGCCCTCATGGTGTGAAAAAGAGCCACCGAGTGTGGGTGCTGCGGTGGGTGGGTGACTTCGTCACAGGTAGACAGTCAGACAGGAAGCTCAGACAGACAGGAAGCTCAGCGTCGAGTGCAGAAAGGACCGGCCAGACGGGGTCAGTGCGGTGGTGTGCAGATCTCGACAGGTCTCGCCAGATCTATGCGAGGCTCTCGATGAGGATGCCTGTGCCCGGGGGAAAGAGGAAGGATCTTCGAGAGACGAGAGATGTGCGAGCTCACCTCCAGCGCGAGTGAAGCTCGCAGAGGATCTGCTTGTCCGTCCTACGCTCACGCACAAGGGTTAAGGGGTGTGTGCTGACATACACACACAGCCACGCTGCTTTGGTCTTGTCAAATCCTTCCGCCGAGCTGGGCTAAGTGGTCTGCCAAGCACCTATTCAACGATGAGCGCATCGATTCCGCCTTCCATGCCAGCAGACCAGGAGATGGCTGCGGCTGCGGCTGAGGCCAGCAAAAAGAACAAGACCGACGAGGAGATGCCGCCTGCCACTTCGGCCAAGGACAAAAAGGGTGACGATGTGGAGTCCATCGACAGCGATGACATCGGGGGCAGTGGCGGGGAGGAGAATATCACTGCAGAGGAACGGATGACGCGGTACGTGATGGAGAAAAACAGAGGACTTGCGTCAGTTCTCACTCACCAGTGTGTGTGTGTGTGTGTTTCTGAAGGGCGGTGTCGTTCAAAGACTATGGCAATGAGCGCTTCAAGCAAGGTATACGAAAGGCAGCCACAACGCACGCACCCGGTCTCTGCTTCCATCTGTCTGATGACGGTGTCCGCAGGCGACAACGTCACGGCCCGTGACAAGTACAAGGAGGGGCTCAAAGTCCTGAAGAAAGCAGAAGGGGTGAGCCAGCCGAGCGCACACACACCCTCAATCACAACACTCGACTGACTGGCCCCCCTGCTCCTCCTCTGCCTGCCTGCCTGCCTGCCTGCCCCTCTCAGGTTCACGGTGCTGCTGAGATCGGCAAGTCGCTGCATCTCAATCTGGCAGCGGTCCACATCCGCCTTGGCGAGTGGTTCGAAGCCATACAGTCAGCAACCGAGGTCATCAAACTCGACCCGACCAACGTCAAGGTATGTATGCAACCGGCCAACGCACGCGACAACCAGAGGGATATGCACACTGGGTTCGTGTGCCGTCGATCAGGCCTTGTATCGCCGCGGCCACGCGCGCAGCCAGTCGGGTTATTTGGAGGATGCGCGGGGCGATTTTGTGGAGCTTCTCAAGTACGACAGCGCCAACGCCGACGCCCTCAGAGAGCTGGCCAAACTCAAAACCAAAATCGCAGAACAGAAAGAGCTCCAGAAGAAGGTCAGTGACAGCCGGACAACCATGCGCCACGCTCATGAGTACGTCCATCCGTGCGTCTATGTGTGGTGTGTGATGTCAGCGGTTCGGTGGTCTGTTCTCTGGCGGCGGCATGCTGTATGAGGACCGTGAGAAGGAGCTCAAGGAGAGGCGGGAGAGGGAGGAGGAGGAAACGCGACAGAGACGACTCAGATGGGAGAAGGAAAACGCCAGGAAAAAAGGTCAGTCAGCGCCCATCCACTCACCAACCCACTCGCCCCCATCCGCCACTCCAGTGACGCAGTCATCCCCCTCTCTCTCTCCTCTTTACCGCAATGTCTGCAGATGCGGGCGAGTCCGAGATCTCTTTTGAGGATTTCGAGAAGGAGGAGAAGAAGAGGAAAGAGGAGGCCGACAAGAAGGCCAGGGAGGAGGCCGATCAGAAGCGGAAAGAGGACGAGAAGCGGCGGCGTGAGCGAGAGGGCACCGCACAGGCGGCCAACGGCAGCAAGCCGTCAGCAGCAGCAGCATCTTCATCTGGCAAGGGTGAGGGCGGGGCCGGGGGAGAGGGAGGGGAGAAGAAGGGCGACGAGCATGACTATGACGAGGAGGAACAGAGGATCATCAGCGAGACCAAGAAATTGGGTAGGTGGCACACACACGTGAAGGCCAAGCAGCAGATGGTTGCATTCGTGTGTGGGCATTGCTCTCTGTTGGTTCAGGGTATTGTTATTTCCGGAAGGAGCTGACAGAGGAGGAGAAGAGGCTGCGGGAAACACACCACGTGCCGCAGAGACTCCAAGGCACAGCCAACCAGGTGCACACCGTCCCAACTCGCGCACTCTCACACACACCCCTGCACTCGGTATCCGTCCGTCTCTGTGTGTGTGCACATCAGAGTCGCCACTCCCAGCCGAGCGATCAGTCCGACGCCATGGATGCCGACGGCCCGCCTTCAAGTGCGAGTGCCCAGCCCAACGATCCCAAGGGCGTGTCATCCTGGAACGTCGCCGGCACCACATATGAGGAGAAAGGTCAGTCAGTGTCGATCGACTGCATGAGGGAGGGTTGGCGTGATTTCAATGTATGTGTATGTGTTGTGTTGTGTGTGTGTGTGTGTGTAGATGTGACAAGCTGGGCGATGGATCGGTTCAGGAGTCGTCTGGAGGGTGCGGAGGTGTCCAACGCCGACGATCTGCTCATCCAGAGCACCGACCCATCAAAATTCGTGCAAGCCATCACACAGGTAAGTAACCACCTGCACACCACACCCTGCTCACACGAATGCATCTATGGATAGATGCCATGAGTCTATCTATCTGTGTGGTGCTGTGCTGTGCTGTGCTGCGTGCAGATGGGTCTTGACAAGATGGAGGACACCTCCCCTGACGCCTTCCAGGCCAAATTCGCCCAGCTCGCCACCAAAATGATGAAAATGACCGCCAAGGTGAGTGAGCAGCCAGCCTCCCTCCCCTAGAAGCTAAGATCCTCACCCTCCTTCCTCTCCTTGTCTCCATCGAGTTGCAGGTCACCAGTGTGAAGGATCTGACAGGCGAGGCGCACATCGCCGTGTTGCGCGGCACCAAGCGCTTCATCTTCGACTTCCACTGCAAGCTCTCGTGGGAGGCGGCCATCGACGAGCGGCTGCCCGACATCGGCGGCATCAGCATCGGGGCGGCCGACAAGCGCAGCGACGAGGAGAAGATGGTCAAGGTCAGCGGTGAGCTGTCGCTGCCTGACGTGTCGTCGGCCATGTCGGCGGGGAGGGACTGGCTGCACGACGCCAAGCTCACCTACAAGAAGAAACCGCCATCGCACCATGAGGACGGTGAGCGAGGACAGACAGACAGACATTGGAAGCGGCGAGCATCCATGAGTGCTCTCTCTCTGTGTGTGTGTGTGTGTGTGTAGGTGTTCGTTCTTTGCTGCAGCGACTGCAGGAGCAGGTCAAGAAACAGATCGAGGCCTTCATCGACGATTACAAGAAACAATACGCCTCATGACATCTCTCCCGCACTCCCCCCCCCTCCCCCCCCCCCCCCCCCCCCCC
>CDMY01000613.1:97959-142129 GCA_001179505.1 Vitrella brassicaformis | reverse complement strand
TCCTGCGCATACGAGATGGCCAGGCTCCTCCGATCTCTGGGCCGGCCGCACATAGCCATCGTACGCAACACCTTACACAGCACCTGCAATGGCTGAATGAGTGGATGGATGGATGGCCCCCCTGCCCCTCTGTGTGTCCTGTCCTGCCCTGCAGGGCAAGCAGGACGCCTGCATTGCCAAGTGGTCGACGCCCGCCAACTACAACATCGCGTCGGTCTTCTACGACTGACTGACTGACGCACCAACCACACCAACCACAACCACACCAGCCCACACACTCGTAGATAGAGATTCCCACCCACCTTCGATGGCTGACTCAGAGACAGACAGACCGGATCCATGTTTGTGCGTATGTGATGAGTGGGTGTGTGTGCAGACGTGACCGACGTGTGTGTCTTTCCTTTGGTTTGTGAGTGCACTGACCTCGTCTCTTTTGGGGAGGGAGCATGGGATGTCTTGTGCTTCGTGTGCCAGTGTCTTGTGCAGCCAAGGAGGGGTGTGTGTCTGTGTGTGTGGTGTGGGGCGTGGGTTGGTGTGTCGGTGCCATCCAGACAACTCAGCAGAAAGTGTCTGTCGCTCGGTCTCCCGTAGCTAGCTCCCAGCTTCTCTCTTCTCTCTCTCCTCTGTCGATTGACCTGCCTGCCGCGTCGTGTTGCGTCCCTTGAGCTGACTTTTGCCGCCCCACCAAACACACACACACAGAAAGGGACTCAGAAGGACGGAGAGAGCGACACATGGCACCCACACCACCCGACACCCCGCCCGCCCGCATCTCCAACTTTGTTTTTGTCCCATCCATTCTGGATACTCCCTGCCTGCCTGCCTCCCTGTCTGCCTGTATCGTGCCTACATGCAATTAATTCGGCTGACAGCACGTAGCCATTGCTGCAATGGCCGGATGGAGGGACGGATGGAGAGGACAGGGGGGAGAGGGAGAGGGGAAAGTCGAGTGCCTGGCTGACGGGGTGGTGAATGGCCGACGTGTGATGTGTGTATACTGTGGAGTCTGCCTGCCCGTCGTCTGTTGGTGCGTGTATAGAGTCTGCCTCGCCGTCTGTTGGTGTGTGTGCGTGTATGTGTGTGTGTGAATGGATGGAATGGCACGGCGTGGCGTGGCGTGGCCGGCAGGCTGGCAGCAGATAGATGCGGGCATTGCATTGGCGAAGAGAGGCACATCACACCCACCCACCCACCCACCACCAGACAAGGAACGACGGATGGGCCATCGACGGATGAGCGGCACCCACACCGCACACGCCGTGACACACACAGAGCCCCAAGTGCACCTCTCTAGCCATGCGTGTGTGCGCGACTGCCTGCCTGCCTGCAGTGACCCGCTGTCCGTCTGCCTGCCTGACCGTTCGTCTGTGTTGTTTGTTGTGGGGTTGACTGGCTGCCATTGGACAAAGGAGACACGAGCGTACCTACACATACCGTTGAAGCAACGAGTCAACTGAGGGGAAAACGTCTGTGCAGTCAGTCGACACACACCGAAACCGACACACAGACGTCCACACGCATTCCCACACGCCCAGTCCAGCAGAAACGCATACGAGTGCGACCATCTCCCAGCTACGGATTGCCGCAGGGAGAGCGATCTGTGATGCTTGAGTGGGGGCCGCTCATTCCCGGGGCCGTGTGCAGATTTGTCTGGCACGTGGTGGTCCGGCTGCGGGTGCACGCACTGCAGTCGGTACTACAGGTGGCGTGCGTGGTGTGGAGGTCACAGCATTTTATTGTACCTTAATTAGTCCGTCGACGTCGACCATGAGACAGTCACCTACCCTACCTCATTGTCGACGTCCTACCAATACCAACCTCATTCACCTCAGCCGCTGCTCAGTCAGTGCACTGCATCGACTTTGTCGAATGCTCGTCTGGTGTACATGTGTGTGTCGCTGCGGCAGGCCACGGACCTCCAAGCCTGCTCTCGGTTAACAGACTGGAGGGCAGTGGCACGAATCAACAACACACAAAAGCCAGACGAGCATCCAGCTTCACAAGCCGGTCAGGGAGATAGAAACGTGGGAATGGGAGGGCAGCAGGATCGGTCGACTGTCTGCCTTGTCTTGTCTGGCCTGTGTGTCTGTCTCACTGAGGAGAGAGGCAGGGATCGAAGCGAGGTGGCAAGGCACTTTTGGCACTCACCCCTCTCTCTCCTTCCCTTCTCGTGTACCCCTCGAATCGCTGGCTGCATGTCTGCAGGCCTGCCGGCGGCCTCTCTGAGTAGGTACGGCACAACACAACACAACACAACACAATATACCTATACCTATACCGACCTCTCTCACACACCAGCCTTCTCACACAGAGAGAGCGGCACACAGAAAGAAAGGATCGACGAAAAACCTCACGGTACACACAGCCAATACAGCTAGCTCTTTGGGGTCCTCAGACAGACAGACAGGCAGATAGACAGGCTAGTAGTCCTCCCAGCCCTCCATCTGTTTGCTCCTCTTTTTAATCATGAGCTCCTGCATTATCAGCTGCCATATAGCGCTGTTCAGGTTAGACACAGACGGGTCAGACACGCGCCAGTACGTCACCGAGGTGTCCAGATCCCTCCTCAGGTCTCGGTCGGCCTTGCTGTAGGTGTCCTGGGCCCAGGCGAACTGCGAGTGCGAGAGGGGCGGGAGGGCGTCCTTGAGGCGGGCCATGAAGGCCTCCTCGTCGAGCTCCACCTCCTCCGCCAACACACGCAACTTGTCCTGCGTGTCCGACCGCTGCACACGCATACGCATCACCCACACACACATGATGAACACATGACCAGACGCACCTATGACTGTGTGTGTGTGTGGCCTCACCGCATAGTCGTTCCTGAGTGCCTCGAGGACCTCCAGTGTCTGCTTCCTGGTCAGCGGTGGCGGGGGCGTGCCGTCTGACCGCGTAGCGCCCGCATCGCTCGTGTCGGTCTCGGCGTCAGGGGCCTCGCCGTCTTTGGCACGCTCCTTGCTGAACACACCCTGATGGACGGACATAAGGCAACGATGAGGGGCCATGTAGGGATATCTACAGGTGTGTGTGTGTATGTGTGTACCTTGTCGAGTGTTTTTGCCCAGAAGTTGTTGAAGGACTTTTTGTGGTTCCTCTGGATCTTGTCCAGGTCACGGAGACCCTTCTTGGCCGCCTCCTTGGAATCACGATCCACCCACGGCCTGATAACCACACCCCCCCACACACACACACCAGGTCAGATCTCCATCTGCGTGTGCCAGTTGCTCACTCACTCATCGATAATGGCCTGGTAGTCCTGTCTGGCCCCGTCGATGTCGCCCAACATGGCCCGCCCCTGTGCTCGGCGGTAGCGCGATTTGCAGTCGTACTCGTCTATCGACAGGGCATCAGTCGCAGCAGCTAACCACAACACAACACAACACGCCACACCATCCACGCACTGATGGTCTCTCTCATGTCGGTCGGTCGCTGTGGTTGCCTCACTCACCGATGGCCGTGTTCCACCGCTCGCATTTGAGTGCGGCCGCTGCCTGGTTCTTGAGCACGAGGATGTACAGCTCGTTGAGCAGCTTGGTGTCGTTGGGGTTCGACCCAGTGATGGGCGACAGCAAACCGACGGCCTGATGAGATTGGTGTGGTGTGACACACACACACACACGGCAGATGTTCCCCTACTGCTGCTGTTTGTGGTGGGTGGGTGGTTTAGCCGGGCCCTGCCCTCCCGTCTTACATTTGTGTATCTCTCCAGAGCCTTTTCGTAGTCGCCGGCTTGGTACTTTTCGTTTCCGTCTTTGCGCATCTGCTGCGCAGTGGTGAGGTGGGTCTTGAGGGTGTAGGCGTCCAGCCGCCGCTTGCTCACAGGCTTGTCGTGGCCACGCAACGCTTCTGAGCCCCGACCAACCGACCAACGGACACAACAGGCAACCATCAGTCAGATCGATAGGCGTCTCAGGCATGATGGGCGTTGGGTGTGAGTGTGTGCCTTGGAGGTACCTGAGATGAGGTCTTGCTGTGCGGGTATGAGCGGTGTGGTGTATTTGGCCTTCTCCTCGTCCTCGGCCCTCTTGGCGTCAAACACTACCTCACTCCACTGATCCTGAATCGCCTTGACTGCACACACAAACACGTCCAGCACACACAGCCGTGAACACGTACGCCCTTCCCCGCCCCTCTCCCCTCTCTGTGTGTATGGTGCCGTGAAGATCTGTCTGTTTGGTTAGTGCACTTACGGTGTTCCGGGTTTGCCTTGCACTCGTCGGACAGCTGCTGCAGCCTCTCACGGAAGGGGTGGTCCTCGAGCAGCCTGTCGTTGAGTGAGATGCCGTGCTTGTTGCAGTCGGTGAGCGTGTTGTAGAGCAGCCGGTGGACCATGTCGTACTTGACGATGGGCGCCAGCATCCGCCTAAGCTCCTCGCCGCAGTCGAGGAGGGCCTCCTTGAGCTCCTCCTTCTCCTTGACCAGCGACTCCTTGACCGAGGCGGCGTACTGCTGCAGGTGCTGCTGCTGCTCCTGACGCAACGCCTCCTGCGCCTCGGGACGCCGCATGAAGTCCTGCCAAAACGCCTCGCTGTTCAGCTTATCGCTCAAATTCGACATCGTCACAGGCACAGCAATCACGTCCTTGTGGGGCACCAAGATCTGCCGTTCTCTTCGTTCTCTCAAGGCACAAACCTCAAACTGTTTCACGGAAGCATGGGCGCCCTAGGGCAGAGCCAATCGAAATTTTGAGAAATCCGCCGCCGCTCCTCTGCTCTCTTCCCTTTCTTTGTGGTTTGAAAATGAAGTGCCTCGTCGCCGCTGTCGTCGCCGTCTCGGCCATCACTTCAGGTAGGGGAGAGAGAGATGAAAAGGACTGGATCTACTCACACACAACAGAGGGGAAGATCTATCGTCAGTCAGGAGGGATGCAGAGGCAGATACATGCGGCAAGATCAGATCATGCAGAGTGTCCAGCTGTTTATCTGTGGCTGTCGGTGGTTCATGTTGATTTGTCATGGTGCACTGCAGGCACTGCATTCGTGCCGGCGGCCCGTCAGGGTCTGCTGAGCCCTCGTTCGTTCAGAGGCATCAGCCGGAGGGCGCCCATGACGATGGCCAAGAAGTCCGTGTCCACCCTCACGGAGACCGACCTCGCGGGCAAGAGGGTCCTCGTCAGGTGCGACCTCAACGTCCCTCTCGGTGAGTCAGTCAGCAGTGGGTGCAGTGCACCAGTGCAGTGGGGTGCAGTGTGCAGATGACGGCCACATGCCATTCATTCTGGCATTGTGAATGATGTGTGTGGGTGCAGATGGCAAGACCATCACTGACGACACGCGCATCCGTGCGAGCATCCAGACGATCAAATACCTCGCAGACAATGGCAAACACACACACACACACGTATGGTGCGGCAGACAACTGGCATCACTTGTACTTCTTGTCTGCAGGCGCCAAGGTGCTGTTGACGTCTCATTTGGGACGTCCGAAGAACGGTCCCGAGGACAAGTTCAGCCTGGGCCCGGTGGCGGGCCGCCTGTCGGAGCTGCTGGGCAAGGATGTGCCCATCGCACCCGACTGCATCGGCGACAAGGTCGAGGAGATGGTCGGCAAAATGAACAACGGCGACGTCATGCTCCTCGAAAACGGTATGCACACCACACGCACAGATACACAAATGGATGGGAGAACAAGCCAAATACGCCACCCTCTGCGGTCTGTCTGTTGGTTCCCTTCCTTTGTTAGTTCGTTTCTATGCGGAGGAGGAGAAGAACGACCCCGATTTCGCCAAGAAGCTGGCGGCCAACGCCGACCTCTTCGTCAACGATGCCTTCGGCACCGCACACCGCGCCCACGGCTCAACCGAGGGCGTCACCAAGTTCCTCGCCCCATCAGTGGCCGGCTTCCTCCTTCAGAAGGAGCTCGACTACCTGGAGGGTGCCGTGTCGGACCCCAAGAGGCCGTTCGCTGCCATTGTCGGCGGCAGCAAGGTGTCGTCCAAGATCACCGTCATTGAGACGCTGCTCGAGAAGGTCGACAAGCTCATTATTGGCGGCGGTATGGTCTTCACCTTCCTCAAGGCCCGGGGCATGAGTGTGGGCGCGTCGCTCGTCGAGGAGGACAAGATGGACCTCGCCAAGGTGAGCTGAGCTGAGCCGACCACACGCATCCACCGCCAGACGCACACCCATTCTTCCCTGTGGCATCGATTTGTCCGTCCATGGATCAGAAAATTGAGGAGATTGCATCGTCCAAGGGCGTGGAGCTGATCCTGCCGACCGATGTGATCATCGCCGACAAGTTCGCCGCCGATGCCGAGAGCAAGGTGGTGCCCGTGGGTGAGATCCCCGACGGCTGGATGGGCCTCGACAACGGACCCGAGTCAACCAAGATGATCCAGGACAAACTCGCCGAATGCAAAACAATCGTCTGGTATGTAGGAGGAAAGATCCTCATGGGACGACCATACAGACACGATGGCCGCTCACTTCTCGCTCGGCGTGTGTATATGGCTGCTTGGTCAGGAACGGTCCCATGGGCGTGTTTGAGTTTGACAAGTTCGCGGCAGGCACCATTGACGTGGCCAAGACGCTGGCTGAGCTGACCGAGAAGGGCGCCACCACTATCATCGGCGGAGGCGACTCTGTGGCGGCCGTCGAGAAGGCAGGACTCGCCGAGAAGATGAGCCACATCTCCACTGGAGGAGGTCAGCTGACAGGCCTACCGACAGACACCACGACAGGCAGGCCACTTGTGTGACTGACGTGTGTGACATGGTGTGTGCAGGTGCGTCTCTGGAGCTGCTGGAGGGCAAGGTGCTGCCCGGTGTGGCGGCCCTCGACGAGGCCTAACGGGGAGACCCTTAAACCACCCCCTCCCCTCCCCTCCCCTCCCCCTTCTCTCCCTCCCTGCTGCTGTGGATCAACGTGCCCCTGTCAGTCAGTCAACGTGCCCCAACGGCTTTTTGCGACGCCCCTAGCTCGTCAAGGGCGAGCGGGAGACATGCTGTGTGTGTGTGTGTGTGCTTGTGTGTGGCCTTGGTTTTGGGTGGTGGTGGGAGTCCATCAAGTTTTGTCGACGTGCAGCGACGCGCTGGTGCGTCGGCAGGACATAGAGGCATACATACATACATGCGCGTGATGTGGTGTGACGTGAGTGTTGCCTGACTACATACTGCATGGATGTGTGGAATGGATGCGTTGCAGAGCAACCGCAAACCAACCGTACACGTGTTATTGGCTGGCCTGACTGCCTGCCTGCGTGACCCCTTGCCCTGTCTGATCGACCTCACTGCATCACTTTTCGTGGCGGAGCGTTTGTGACTCGTTTGGTTGGGGACACCCATGGCAATGCTGTGTCTGGTGAGTACCGAGACACAGTAAGACGGTGGGTGTCCACACACAGACGAGTTGCGGACGTGCCATCGTGTGAAGGAAGGGACTGAAGAGACGACTCGCATGCAGACAGATATACATAGGCGTGTCATTCATCCATTCGTCGCGGTCCCCATGTCACTCGACCACACACGTACTGTACGGGACGCATAGCATAGCATCAGCCCGGCCGGGCCGCATCGCATCAGTCACGTACCTACCTGCGTACACACACACACATCTACCGTAGTAAGGTACATGGAACGTACATGCAGAAAATAATGAGACGGCCCGACAGTGGGCGACGAATGAGATGAGTGGACAGCAGCCAGACAAACCTACATCCACCCATCCGTTGGTACCGCATCCATACACAGGGCTCTTCGATCGATCACCCACCCACCCGTGCGCGCCGCACCATACCCACGCACAAATGCGTCTGTCAAGGATGCGCTCATACGTGCGTCTGTCGACTCCCTCGTGTCCCATCTTAAACCTTTGTGCGTGCGGTGAAGTCTCCAGCCCCTCCTTGTGTCCATCCATGTAACCACAAATACAGACAGACAGACAGACAGCCCTGCGCAAGAACGAACACCGTTGCCCTGGCCACCTACTCGCTCACCCACCCACACACAGACACGCACACGCGCACACACACGTGTTCGCCGTGCTAACGTCGGCCGACCGCGAAAGGCCCGACCCACCCTCCCACCGATTCATGGTAAAGGCAGACCGTACAGCGCCCACCCTCCCTCCCTCCCCTCCCGTGGATAAAGGAACCCCGCAGTCCACAGAAAAATACCCATGGTCATCTCGCTGAGCCGTGCCGTGTCATGAATTAGACAGCTAGCCACCGCACACGCATCCATCCATCCATCCATCCAAACAAGAATGCATGTCGATAAATGACCCTCCTCCCTCCCTCCCTCCCTCCCTCCCTCTCCCTCCGTGGCCCCTCCTACACTAATCCACACGAAACGAGTGCGTGTGTGGTGTGTGGCGTGTCAGTCTAGTTCTGCCCCTCTGTCTTGCGGAAGAGTTTCATCTTGAGGACGGCATGCGGGCCGCTCTTGCGACACTCCATGTGCGTGAGGCCGTACACCTCCTGCACCTGGGTGAAGCAATCCAGGGCAAACGCCTTCATGCCCAACACAGCGTCGGAAAACTCATTGACAAACACGACGCCCTCGAAATCGACGCACGACGCGCCAATAACTGGCACGGCATGCAGGCCTGACTGCACACACGCCTTGCCCACCCCAGCAGTCACCGTCAAATGAGCGATGGCCGGGAACTGCCAGCGATCCGTCGGACTGCTTATGGGATCGGGCAGCCCCTGCACGTCAGAGGGCAGCGACAGGAGGACATTCTCCAGAGGGCGTTTGTCAGCAGAGAGGAATGACAGGCAGTCGCAGGCAGCGGTGAGGCGGTCGGAGGTCAGGGACACGCACTGCACAGAATGTAGCCCCCCCATCAGCTGGGACAACTTTCCCCCGCCCGGCGACCACTCGGCCGTCAGCTTGTCGAAACGCACGTGAAGTGACGACACGGCCGGCAGGCAGCGGTTGTTGCCGTTCTCGCCCTTGTGCACCATCCAGTCGGGCACGCTGTTGGCCACGCCGTCGCCCGATGCGCCCTTGCCGCTGATGTGCAGCTCGTCGCACGCCGGGAAGGTCAGGATGTCCTGCCAGCACTCGCCGACTGCCGTCCCGCCACACGAAACGTATACCTACACACACAGAGGGAGAGCGGGCCGAGAGCCTGTTTTCGCCTCTCCTGTCTGTCAGGGCGGGCGGGCGGGCGTGTGTGTGTATGTGTGTGTGTGTGTGTGTGTCGGTAGGTCCCTCACCTGTTTGACGCTGTGTGCGATGTCCTTGACTACTTTGCCGACGTTGTGTGGCACGGCGGTGGTCATCTGTGTGGTGTCGGTGGGTGTCTTGCTGCAGTCAATGGCCAGGCTGTTGGAGCGCCAGTCGACCTCACACACGCCCTGCGCCCACGAGATGAAGGCGGCCTCGCTCGCGCCGTACGCCACTCCTATCGTCGGCTCGTAGACGAGGCCCAGCTTCTTGGCCTTGCCTGACGCCGACACGAACACAGACACACTTTGTCTGGCGGTTCTCTTGTGCACCCATGTATACGAACGCACCTTTCATGTCGTCTTTGGTCCAGTTTGCGTCGAGTGCCTGCTTGAGGCCACAGAGGTCGATGGTGTCCTCGACGGTGGCGGCCACATCCATGGCGATGCCCGACGTGGTGGTCAGGTAGGGGCAGTGACCCAGTACACCCTCCTCAGCAACACCGGCCTTCATGCCGCCCGCACCAGGGTGCGCTGAGATGGTCAGGCCCGTGATGGTCGTCAGCATAGGACAACGGGCGATGCAGCACTGCACACCACACACACACAGATGGCAGAAGGAAAGACAGAGTGCACTCAGGTCACAGTTTATGTGCGCATTCATTGTGTCTTCCACCACTGACCAGGAATGTGCGCCAGTGTTTGGACGATGTGAAGTTGATGTGGTCTGCGTCGAGTGAGGTGAGGGCGGGGGCGGCCTTGACGATCTCGCACATTGCGGTGAAGGCGGTGTTGGTGGCCGAGATGGTGCCCACGTGGAGCTGCGTCAGATTGGGGAACACCCACAGACGGCGACTGAAAGGACAGCACACACACACACACGAGACACGATGGATGGATGTGCACACTCCCATACAGACTCCTGCAGCCAGCCCACGCCAGCCCCACCCACGCACCCAATGTGTTCCAGCCACGGCTCGCTGGTGACGGTGAGGGTCTTGACGTGCTCGAATACCAAAGGGGAAGTGCCCTCCTCTGCCTCGTACTCGCGCTCCTCTCTATCGCTCTCGCCCTCTATCTTGACCGACGTCAGTGTGCTACAGCTACCCTCCAGGCACTTGCCTACAGTCATGTGTGTGGCGGGGGCAATGGTGAGCGGCGCTGGTGGTGTGTTGAATGTGTACCCACCCAGGAATGGGACGACATGCTTCTTGCCGGCAACGATGTGAGCCGTCTTCAACGCAGCGCCCTGGAGAGACCAAAACCACACATCAACCGCGCCCCTCTGCCTGTCTGTGTCCTCACTGTGTGCGCTCACCAGTTTGTCGGCCTGTTGCGGCACTGTCGCGTTGCTCCATGCATCGTAGTCGTCGCCGCGAACCATAAGATGCCCGTCGTCACACACAAGACGAGCACCAACCTACCAACACCAACAGATATGGTATTTGTACGGACAAGCAGATCGGAAACTGTCATGCGTCCGTGTACCTGCGTATTGCCGGCATCTCCTTTGGGCCCTCCCTTGGTGCCAGCCGCAGCTGCACCAGCAAGAGGGAACTCACTCATCTCCGTCGTCCCGAGAAGCAAGGTCAGCAGGATACGGCGGACACGCTACAGATCTGAACACGAACGGATACAATGCCACGCTCCCCTGCAGCTGCATCCATCCCCGTGGCGCTTGTCAGCCCTCCCGTCTGACCTGCTCGGCACAAATCGACGGAGAGCTGGCGAAAACGGATTGCTGTCCCACTGGCAAACACCAGGTCTGCCCGGGCAGAGGGGAAGAGGGGAAAAACCAAAGGGAGAGAGGCGGATCGGCTTTTGCGAGCTACCAAGCTCGCATTTTGTGAAGGAAAGGGAAGAAGGAAAGGGGACGGTGAGCGCGACGCCATCAGCCGACAGAACAAGCAGTGCCAGGCAGCCCCCCTCGTGATGTATTCCGAGCCCCCCTCGAGCAAGCATCGTCCGACGCTGCAGAATCCCGGCAGCGGAGAGGGCAGATCTGAGCCCGTGTACATAAGCGACGACACAGGCTACGCATTGAGCCACTTCCTCCTCCCGTCACACGTACGCACATACCACACACGCGGGGCGGCCGACACACAACCACATACACACAGCAGACAGAAACAAGGCAGAGCATTCATCTCTCTCTCTCTCTCTGTGTGTGTGTGTGTGTGTGTGGTGTGTGCAGTACCAGCTTGACCTGGAGCGTGTGTTGATCCCAGCTGGCTTCATTCTGGACCGCATCGAGAAGCTGGCGCATGACATCAAGACCTTCTACGGCGACCAGGACCTGCATGTGCTGTGCATACTCAAGGGGTCGCGGGGCTTCTTCAACCATCTGCTGTCCTACCTCAACAAGATACACATGTACGGCAGGCCATACGCCACTTCACCGCCATATATGGTAAGTGGGTGGGCCAGCGACACACACCACACACACACTCATGGATGGATGGATGACATGATGGCACGTTTGCTGTGCCTGTGCATGCCTGTGTGGTCGCTTCGCTTTGCCTGCAGGAGCACTATGTGCGTCTGCGTTCGTACGTCGGCACCGACAGCAGCGGCCAGCTGGAAGTGATAGCAGAGGATCTGTCAATCCTCAAGAACAAACACGTTCTCATCGTCGAAGATATCATCGATACAGGTTGCTGGCCTGGTTTGGCTGGGCTGGGCTGGGCGGCGCATCACAACCACACTGTGTGTCCTTTACTTATTGTGGTCCATTCAGGCAATACGCTGACCAAGTTCTGCGACTACCTGCGGGCCATCGGCCCCAAGTCGATTGGCATCGCTTCCCTCCTCGAGAAGCGCACCGACAAGTCGAACGGCTTCCGCGGCGATTTTGTCGGATTTTCATGCCCTGGTCAGCCAGAAGAAGCGTCCCTGCGAGACTTGTGTGGCGCCTGTTCTGTTGCTGTGTCATGTGTGTGTTGTGTCCTGCTGTCCCCCCAGATGCATTCGTTGTCGGGTTCAGCCTCGACTACAATGAGATGTTCCGTGACCTGGAGCACCTATGCATCATCAACGACCAGGCCAAGCAGCGGTATAGCAGCAAGAGGCGGCCGTCGGTCGACAACGGCGTCGCATCATGACCTGACTGACCGATGTGGGTGGCGGTGGCCGGATGGCTGGCTGGCTGGCTGACTTCGTGAAGCGACAGAATGGGGAGACGGTAGAACTTGGGCAGACAAGTGTTCGTTGAGCGGGCGGGCGATTGATTAGTTAGGGAACAGATCCGAAAGGACACTGGTGTGGTTGGG
Organism: Vitrella brassicaformis; assembly: GCA_001179505.1. NCBI lineage: Eukaryota > Vitrellaceae > Vitrella > Vitrella brassicaformis. The sequence goes on along the minus strand of CDMY01000613.1, from coordinate 129,755 downwards.
TATGGTGTGTGGGTTCGAACAGTCACACGACGTCTCACCTACCTCGTTACTGTTCATATGTGTATGCGAGATGACACTGGATCATGACCCATATTCAAGCGCTGCAAGGTTCGTTGAATGGAATTGCTCTCAGAATGGATAACATCGCCTTTCGCTCCCGAGTGTTTGCGCAATCAAAAGAAAGACCTAGTCTCCCTCACTCAGACATGAAGTCTCATTCTCCACTTATACTAGACCGTCCTCACAATTTGCCTGAGGCTCCCCTCCTGCCCCTCTTGGTGCCAGGCTCTGTCCCCACTTCCTCCCCCCGTACTCTCTTCACACACCCCCGCCGTGGCCTTGTCTCGCTCACCCCGGCTGTTGTCACAGCCCTCTCCCTCCTCTCTCCGCTGCGCCGTCTCGGCTTCAGTATTGTCCGCTCGGGTTCTGGGAAGAACTCCGAAATGGTGTACTGGTTCATGTCTCTTAGTGTCCTCGTAGCCAGGGGCGTGGACTGGACGAACTGTGTGTTGAACGGCAATGCGAGGACGAGGCCTTTGGCAAACTTGTGGCCCAAGGGTATGTCTGTCTGCTGTGCCGCCAGATATCGCAGGCCCTCTGCATATTTGTCGTAGATTTCGATCGACTGGCATTGCTTGCGAAGGTGAGGCCCGAAGGGCCGAGCCGAGCTTCTGGGAGGATAGCTTCTGTGGATCGCGGCTTTCGGTGACAGCAGAAGGCCGACATTGCTGGAGCGGGGGATTGCTGGTGGGGCAGGGCCGGGGAGTCTTTCGCCTCTCTCGACACACGTATGTGCCATGGCCTCTAGCGCCCCCAGGTCACCGTAAGCGATTGGGATGACAGACGTGAGCTCTTCGAAGGACTGCACCGACCTGAGGATGGAGAAGAGATTCTCGTCGCTCGCCAGCCCAGTCGCCAGCTCTTTGACGCCTCGCCGTGTACTCTCCGTGATGAAAGGGCTGTTCGAGTACTGGAACCCATACGAGCCGTACCAGAGCCCTGCAAGAAATGGACACGCCGAGACAGAGACACGACGAGAGCATGAGAATGGCTGTGGAGAGCAGCCGCCGTGGAACTTACGTAGCGTAGTTGGTGATGAGATAGAGGGCCTTGTTGCTGGCATTATCGAAGAGGGTGACCTCGGCGCAGCCCCATCCGTCCTTGCCGAAAGAGTCGAGCCATGAGAGAAGAGAAATGAAGAGTGCGCTTCCGCTCACGACCTGTCCCGAGGGAAGGACTTGCCGCGCCAAGTTCTGGAGCTGGCACAAACACACTGCCCGTCTCGTCGTTGCCGGCGTGAGGCGTGATGAACAGGTAGTTCTCCTCCGTAGGCAGCGCCTCCCCTTCGATGGACGTCAGACAAATCCTCAGGGTTTTCTTGTCAAATGGTGTGTCATCGCTGAACGTCTCGAGCTCCTCTTCTGACAGCTCTCGGGCTGGCTCCTCTCTCGCCCTCATGCCAAGCACCAACTCGTGTGAGCCTCTCAGACCCCCATCCTTCGGAAGGCGATTTCGCCACTCAAGGGGCACAGGCACAGTGCAAATGAAGTCAAGGACGGATGACGAGTTGACTTCGGTGAGATCAGGAAGCCGGGAGCACACTCGCGGATGCGGCATGCATTTTGAGAGCCTGGCAGTGCATTGGCATTCACGGCAGCTGAGATCTTCAAGGGGTGGGCAAGGCATAGGGTTGCCAGTGAGCAGACCGCAACTTTGTTGAACAATTGCCCTCTAAAGCATCCCAGACGCTGAGACGCCCCCCTTGGCCCCCAAGCGCAAATTTACAGGTGGAATGGTGACCGTGGCTGCTGGTAGTTGACGGCCGCGATGTCTGGTAGTGGGAGCGCATCGCCATCCCGCATTCCCCTCCAGCAGATCCCCGAGGATTTCATTTTTATTCCACCGCAGCCAGAGAACCAGCAGTACGCGGTGGTCCGCGGTGCACCGGCCGACCCCTCCAGTAGTCAGTCCTCTCAGGGATATGTACTGTGGCCATATGGGCGGCCAGGTGTACCCGAAGAACGCGGGACAGCGTTCTTCGTCGACGACCAAGAGGACATCGAGGGTGAAGAGTGGGACGGGCCGATGTTTGACGACACGGAGGATGTGCCGGTTGACAATGGGAGCAGCGATGCCGGCCGCACACCCACGTTCGAGTGCGTAAGAGCGCACGACCGAAGGGAACAGGGAATACAGCGAGTGCTCTTTGTTCACATGTATTGTGGATGTGTTTGTTGCAGTGAGATTCGTCGGTCGACCTCTATAGTGGTGCAGGGGGCCGCCATCATCAACCGCCTGCTGTCCAAGTGCCACCCGTCGGACCTGCAGGGCCTCCCTCTCCGTCCGGCCCCTCCCCACCAGCTCCACCATCCCCATCGCAGACGAGTCGGCCAAGACGTTCGCACACCACACCAAGGACCACCCCACGGCACAGAAGGACAAGGGGGCGGCGGGCGGCCAGCCGCAGCTCAGCGCGTCGACCGCCAGCAGCACGACCACCACGACCACCAGCAGCAGCAGCAGCAGCAGTAGTAGTGGACACAGTGGCGGTGAGAGGGTATCGGCGTCGGAGGGCGATAAGGCGGTGGAGGGGGCTGCGGGTGCGTGTGAATCGGATATGGGGAGGGGAGAGGGGAAGGGGGGTCCTGATGGGAGGGACAGTAGCGACCAGGTAAGGAGCAAAAGATGGCAGACAGACGTCATGACGCCACTGTTCATATGAGTCGATTGCGGGTCGATTGCTGCATCTGATGTGTGTGTGCATCGATCCGTGTATGTAGATGTGTGCTGTTTGCTATGATCTGATGTACGCCGGGGACACACTGCGGTAAAGCGCACACACACACACACGCAGAGATACATACCTGCTGCACGTCTGCATCCCCTCTTTCTCTCTCTTGTCTGGTGTCCTTCAGGCGCATCAACTCGTGCGGCCATGCATTCCACAGTATAGTGTACACTGCACAAGACAGAGAGACCGAAGAATCTACCGAGGCCTGCACCCATCTGTGTGTGTGTGTGTGTGTGTTCAGTGGATTGCCTGGATGAGTGGTTGGTGACCAAGTCCACCTGCCCTCTCTGCGACTCAACCTGCACGACGCCGCCGTAATCATCACACACACACGTGTAGGGATCGTTGTCTGTTTCTCACCCGCAGGTGAGGGCGGCAGCTGAGCGGGAGGGTGCCCCGCAGACGGGAGACCTCGATGAGGAGCCGGCTGGCCTGTCCCAGGAGCAGAATGGCGAGGTGGGTGACAACAGGAGAGAGACACCAACACAGCTTTTGTTTTCACGTGCGTCTGTGGTGTCGTGTTGTGTTGTGTGGTGTCATCGTGTGCCCGGTTCCGCAGCTCAACTACACGGAGGCCCGATACCCCCGATGGGCGTTCATGGCCGCCCGCAACCAACACGCCCCTCTCGAGATGAGCACATATGTCTCTCCCCGGACGTCTCCCCGGCTTGACCGCTCAGACCCGCAGACCTGAGTTGAGACACCGAGTATGTAGAAGGCCACACCATGCCGTGGGGAGATACATGCGTACGTGTGCATTGACATGGATGGATGGATGGATGGACCTGCATGGACACACGGACGTGTCTTTTTTTCGTGCAAGGGTTCACTACACGCTCGCACGGATGGACTAGTATGCACATGGAATTCATCCAGCCAATGACACGGCTGTGCACCATACACACATTCTGTTCCACGTCTACTGCTCTCACGCGTCACACACACCAGCCCAGCTACCCCCATCCGGATGGTGAGCTATACTTTCTGCACGAGTGCTGCGGGGGGCAAGGGGCTGGCAGGGTCCCCCCCGTTGACCCTGGCACTCGCGTACATCTCAAAGGCAGAATCCAACACCAAAGCATTATCGGACGTCAGCAGCAGACGACCAACCTGGTCAAACCAATGACAAGCGACACGGCAGCAGATACCATTAACGGGTCTCTCTGTCTCTTCGCATGTGTGTGTGTGTCTGTGGTGTTTGCCTCTTCCTCGAGTGGGTCCTTGGGCTGCAATAGGCGTGTGTGCAGCCGCTTGGCAATGAAGGTGTCACTGCAGCAACGGAGACGGACAAATGAGGCGTCTGTCGTGCGCCGTGTGTGTGAGTGTACCCTCTGGCCCATGCCTTGAGTGACTCGGCCATGAGGTGGTGACCAAAGCCCTCGAAGCGAGAGTTGTGCTCACACAAAGACTGAACAAAGACACACACAGAGAGAGGTGGAGAATGCACTCCACGCAGCAAGGAATATATAAGGTACTCACTCCTGTGTGTGTCAGTCAGTCACCTTGTATTGGTTGTTGAATGTGATGGCCCTCTGTATGAGCTGCTCGTATGGCCTCGATATCCTGTTGTCGCCAAGCGGCAAGGTCAGCAAAGTGAAGTCATGCTCCAACGCACTCCTGCACCACACACACGCACGCACATTGGTCTCCCTGTCTCTGTCTCTGTCGGAACATGTGCAGCCGCCCGGCCTACACGAGTGCGTCAGCGCCCTCGTCCTCGATGCTGTTGCCATAGAGGTTGATGGTTGCCAGGTGAGGTGACGCACCCAGGCTGCTCGCCAAAGCCTTGCACCCGTCATCACCTATGTGACAGTGGCTGACACGCAGGCAGGCAGGCAGGCAGGCAGGAGAAAGGCCGCTGCATTGTCTGCAATGTGTTTGTGTCTTTCTGTGTCTCGCTGACTTGATGTCCAGCTCTTCCAGCATGGTGAGGTGCTTGAGTGACTCGGCCAATGCCACGCCGCCGCGAGACATGATGTCACAGTGACCCAAATGAAGAGACTAAATCACGCACACACACACACATGCACACATGCACACATTACATCTCTAATGCACTCTGTCAGAGTGTCTCGATATCACCCACCCACCCTCAGATTTGGGCACTTGCCCAGAGCCCTGCAGATGACCTCTCCCACCTGCCCTCCCAGCGGGTTCTCGCTCAGATTCAGCACCTGCAGCGGCAGCGACGGCAGCGACTCGGCCAACCTCGCCAGCCCCTCCACACGATACATATGAGGATGCGCCTGACGCTCGGCCGCGTTCTCGTGCGCCACGCAGTTCTTGGACAAGTCCAGGTGCTCGATGGTGGAGTTGTGTGCGAGCAGGCGTGCGAGCACCATGGTGTCGTGCGCCGCCAGCGATCGGTCGCTGAGGTTGAGTGAGGTCGACTCGCCCTGCCTGATGACCCGGAGTGGGATGGGCCCGCCGGTGATGTGCAGCTCGTCGGCGAGGAGGGCGTTGGCGAACTTGGCGAGATAGCGGGACGTGAACGCCGTCAGACCCTCGTTCCTGAACGACAACACTCATAATAAGTACGCACTGTTGTCTCATTGTTTCTGATGGCATGTCTCACCTCAGGTCCAGCACTCTGGCGAAGCCCGTTCTTGCCTCGTCATCGCTCGACTGACGCGATGGCGGGCCAGGGACACTCAGGTCGGTCAACGCAGGCTGACCACCCGGTGCTGGCGGCAGGGAGAGGGGAAGGGTCTCCACGGTTGCTTCTTGCTGCTGGTTGGCGAGCTTGAGGTGCGGCAGTGTCTCCTGCATGAGTGGTGGGAGGTTCTGCAGCTCCTCCAGCAGCATGCGCAGGTCCCTGATCATGTCGGTGGCGGTGAGGTACCTGCCCCTGGGCTCCTTCTGCAGGGCCTTGTTGACGATGCCCACGAAGTCCGATGACGTCAGGCACTGCTCCAGGCTGGGAGGCGGCAGGTACACATGCTCCTGAGACAGGCCGGAGAGGGAAGAATTGACACAGATGCTCATGTGGCCGGACACAGATGCCGACCAGCTTGATGCCCTCTTGCAGAGTGACGGTCTTCTTTCGTGTGCCCCCATCCGGCTGGCCTGGCGACCTGCACACACCAAACCATACCATACCATACCGAAGACTCCAGTGTCTGTGGTTTTGTGATCTGGTGTCTCATCGTCTCTCACTGTTGTGCGCCCGACGTCCGTCTGCGGCTGCTGGGCCTCTCGGCCGAGGCAGCATCGCCCGCAAGGATGGCACTGTGCTTCTGACGGTCACCTAGGGACAGCTGGCAGACAGGCAGCCAGCAAGAAGAGTCCAAGGCCAACAAGAGTCCAAGCCGTCCTGTGCTCACTCTGTATGCATCAGTGAGCCGTGTGCCGGTGAATGGTGGCGTGAGCGTCACACATTCAAAGGCTGCACACACACATAGAGCAATAAAGGATTGCAGCACGCTCCCGGTCTGCCATGTCAACTCACTGATCCACCGACCGATGCAACCGATGCTATAGATGTCCCAGGAGGGATCGGACTCACCACCTAAGGAGTGCCGTGGACACAGAGACACATCCGTCATGGTGAAGTGACTGTTTTGGCGGGTATGTATCACCTGCTCCCTGGCACTGCTGCGGGCTGATGTAGCGCGGATCGCGGTGGTCAGTCGCCTCAGGCATGCCACTGCACACACCGAGACCAGGCGCATTGCAGGGGGTGTGCATACCCATGCTATCTCTTGTGTGTACGTGAGGAGTGACGAAGTGTTGGCAAGCACCTCCTGGGGGTCCCATTTGGCGGAGCTCCAGTCGAGAATCATCGGCTCCGTCAAGGAGCTGGCAAAAGAAGAGAGACACAAATGTCCATCGTTCCTCTCCAGCCGTAGGTGTCCAGTCCTACCCGTGTTTGAGGAAGACTTTGTGTGGCGTGAGGGCAGTGTGCACCACCCCGGTTGTGTGGGCCACCTCCAAAACATCCAGCAAGCACAGCAAGAACTCAACCACATCCATCTCCGGCAGCTGAATGGATGTAGCCATGAAAGCGAGAGCCTCGTGTCCCGCATGTCGTCCATTTTTCGCCCTTACTCCCTGATTTGAGCTCTGCCTCCGCTGTTGCAAGAGCTGGGCCAGTGTGCACCCCTCCTCCTTCTCCCGCACTTGGTACACCAGCCGAGCAGTCACGCCATACACATGCACCGGCGCCCACCGCCTGACATACACCACACCCGCCACACACCACACCGACGGATAAGCAACCGACACCTAAACATCTCTCTCCGTACCTACCTGTGTCTGACTTTGGAGAGCAGCGCCGCCTCCCTCACGAAGTTCCTGGCGTCTTGTGCGGGGTCGCTGTCGAGTGGCAGCAGCACCTTGATGGCCAGCCCCCGCAGATCCATCTCGTCGTATACATCGAGCATCAGCTCCTTGTGGCTGGGGGGCGGGGCCGTCGATGATGCATATGTGGCTGGGTCCGACAAGAGGATGGGCGGTGGAGGGGAGGAGGGGGGCGCGGCGGGGGATGCCGACGAGGCGACGGGGCAGGGAGTGAGGAACACATCGGCGAGACCGGAGGGGAGCCGCTCCCTGCGTGAATGCAGGGAGGGAAAAGAGGACTATACAGCGGGCATGAGAGGGAGGGAGGCATGGATGTCTACCTACCTACCTTGCGATGACTCGATATCTTCCCAGGAAGTGCGCGTCGGTCTGCAGGGTGGGCAGCACCTCATCCCGGCTACCACAGATGCCGCCACAGCTCTCGAGAATCTGATATTAGACACACGCGAGCAACATTTGAAGGTACAATAGAGACAAGCCTTGTTGGCACATGGGCCCACCTTGCTCTTTTGGTAGAGGATGCTGCTGAGTGACCTCAGCAGGGGGATGAATCGCGGCGCTAATCGAAGGAGTGATGTGCGGGCCGTGGGGTCACTCGCACCTGGATCCATAACACGACAGACACGCCAGAATGAGTGTCTCCTGTCTCCGTCTTCCCCACTCACCGGCAGGCCATAGATAGTCCCGAATGGCCTCAATCTCCTCCCTTTTCAGCGGCAGCATCCCTGCAGGCAGCTCACACAGCTTGCTCAATCCCGTCAGGCTCCTCTCCAACAATATGAACAGCCCAGCCCCTCCAATCAGCAGCCGCGGACCGAACACCTCGTCTCCCGTCTCCCCCTCGTCAATGCCCGCCTCGTGCGATGTGCCGTCGAGATCGGAGAAGTCGAATATCTCAAAGAGGGCCCGCATGCGTGTGGGCAGGTCATAGGGGAGTGTGATGGCCAGCCCACCCAGCACATGCAGCATCTCCACTCTGTCCTGCTGCTGCTGGTTGTGGCTGCCGGCAGCGTCTTCATCTCCGTCATGGCCGCTGAGCCATTGCCATGCCTGTGGGAACCACCAGAAGGGGGAGAGGGAGGGCATGTCAGGATCGTCGGGGATGAAGTCAGGCAGGGCTACTTCTGGGGGCACGCCGATGAGTTCTGCGAACTGGCGTCGGGTGGGGAGAAAGGGGCGGTCCAGCGAGCGCCACTTTGAAATGATTTGGAGCCCGTGGCGCTGGCAGTGGGTGAGGAAGGCCGAACGCGCAGCGAAGATGGCCTCGACATCACCGCTGATGAGAGCCTCCACCGATATATGCGCCATCACTTTAAGTACACTTCACGCGACGAGAGAGGGGAGGGAAGGAAGGGCCTTCCGGCCCATCCGTTTCACGTTTCCTTTTTCCTCCGCAGCTCGCGCGCCCCCTGAGCATCGCTACAGCACGCAAATGCGTTACCACGAGGGCATCGGCCGGGCCTGTTTTGTTGAATGCGATCACTTGCACATACCGCAGGCTGAGGCGAGGCACACGCGGGCAGATTCCGACGATGGACAAGCACGTGGGTGACTCTGCTTTCTGTGACGCATGCAGGGCCGACTGATGGCATTGCTGTCTGTCTGAGTGATCGGCGGCCGTCGACTGACCGACCAGGAGAGAGGTGCGTCAGCACCTTAAGAGGGAGGGAATGATGAATAAGAGACTGTGTGTGTCTGTGTCTGTGTATGCAGGTGTGTGTGACTCTGCGTGATGGCCCAGCCGTCGTCTGCCTCGTCGCAAGCACCTCATGCTGCCGCCCCGTCGCCCGGCTGCAAGGGGCTGGACGACGTCGATTTCCTGCCCGATGAGGGAGTCACGACTGTCAGTGGGCAGCTGTTGGAGGGCTGCATTCGGCGCAGCTTCACTGAGGCCTCCTATGTCACGTCGCTGATCCAGCAAGGAGCCGACCCGAGAGCCACCGGCGGCCTGCGCGTCCGTGGCACCGCAGGCACCGCTGGCCGTCGATACAGCTGCCTGTCTTTCGCCATCGACAGCCCAACAAACATCCCATCCCTCTATGCGCGCGGCGATGATTACCCAAAGGAGGTGCCCGTCGTCCTGCCGCAGTGGTCCTCCCGTCAGCTACAGCGTGACATCATCAATGCACTCGTCGACGGAGGGGCGGACGTCAATGCGGACCCCAATCTGACGGAGGGGTCGACGGATAGGCCCATCAAGATGGCGATTCGTGCGGGCAATCTGACGGCTGTGGAGGCCCTCCTGTCGCGCCAGGCCAACGTGCGAGGAGTCAGGGTAATGAGGCCTCCCTACATCCCTTACGCTGCCCGCCCCGTCAGTTGCCAGTACGAGGCGGCCCTCATGTCGGTCTTCCGTCGCCTCATCCAACACGACAGCACCCTCGCAGCCGAGCGGTCCGTTGGCGGAGAGAATCTGGTGCATGAGGCATCCAGGCACTTTGCCACACACACTGCCTTCTCCCAGCTCTTCATGGACGAGTACCTCACCCTCATCACCAGCCGCAGGGTCAACATGACGGCAACAGATAACTTCGGCCGCACGCCACTGCACGAGGCGGCCGGATACGGCTCTCCCTGTGTGGCTCATTGGCTGTGCCGCCAGCTGACAGCCGACGACGTCAACAGAGGGAGGCCGAACCGGGCCAACCTGACACCCCTAGCAGAGGCTGCCAGGACGCTCGACGAGGTCGTCCAGCGACGGGAGGCAGACCGGATCGACGAGCAGAGGACCGTCATCCGTGTGCTGCTGCGGGGCGGGGCGGTCCCATCCATCGCCCGCATGCCCACCGCAACCGAGGTGCAGCACCGTCGTTGTCAACGGAGGGTGCTGGCCGAGTATGCGACAGTGCTGAATGAGCTGTCCGAGGCCGTCATGTCGGCCATCAACACCGCCCTCGCCCCCCAGCGCTCACTCGCGGCCCTGCTGACCCCCCGGCTGGCCGTCGGCCCGCAGGAGGCGCCAGTCTTCGCCTGGCGCATCGCATCATACCTCTTCGACATCGACGCGGCCATGGCGGCCATCGACGAGAGCATCCCCCTACGCAACAGCCGCCTCTTTCGGCGTGTGCGTGCGGCTGTCACCCACTTCGTCAAGTCGGCGCTGCATGCGAGCAGCAACAGGGAGGTGGTGGGCGTGACGGGCAGTCTGGGCGGCGTGATGGTGCGCGTGCCGCTGCAGTGCTTCGCCGTCTCTGATGGGGCCGACAGCCGTCCGCCTCATGTGGTGCACACGGCCGGCCGTCTGGGGCTGCGTGAGGTGGTGCACAAGGCGCGGCTGGACGAGGCGGCCAGCCATGGTGTGGTGGGTGTGGTCAAGGGCTTCAACGAGCATCTGGGCGACCAGGACTGCCAATTCGCATGGCAACAGCTGGGGCACATCGACAGGCAGACTGGCCTGTTTGTGTCGCTGGGCATTGACTGACAGGGAGAGGGAGGAAGGGAGGAGAGGAAGAGGGTCCTTGGTAGGGGGTAAAGTGGCTGCATGTAATTGTCCTTTTTCCTGCAATTCAACCAATGACACACAATTGTGCTGGCGAGTCTCGCCCTGCTGTGTGCGTGCGTGCAGACAATGCTGACTTGATTCATTCATGTCAAATCGTGTGTTTCGTTTTAAGTGGCCTCGCGAAAACATGAAGCGCCTGTCACGACAGTCGCTGATGATATCACAAATCGTCTTCAATGAGCACTCTGATAGACTTCATTCATTGACCACCCACCCACCTAATTCATCCCTACGTCTGAACCCAGGCCCCATTGCACTCACACACGTAATGGTCCTGACGGTTAGTGAATTCACCCGTGTCATCGCAGCTGAGGAATGAACACACAAGCAGGAGACAGGAAAGACATTGACCACGTCAGGAGAATGCGCCACTCAGGTCTCATCAGCCGAAAACACACAAGGGCATGTGGCTGTCTAGCACGTCGCTGTGTGGGCTGAGGAGGCGTCCGTCACCCAGCCATCACAACGCACACACACTCCACTCCAGCCGCTAGTTGAGTCATAGCAGCCCCTGAGTCCTCAGTAGCAGGTCCATCTCACAGGTCCGCCTCCCATCAGCCAGAGTGACTATCGGCCCGTCCACGTCCTCTGCATATGCCGGACTCTCGGCTGCGATCAGCTCCTGGATGTCGGCGGGGTACTCGGCAGCCGCCACCTCAGCCTTGATTTGCCGCATCTCGTCGTCGGTCAGCTCGGTCAGCTGTGCAAAGGACTTCCCGACTATCTCTCCCATGCCGTCGGCATACTCAATCAGGTGCCGCCTGCTCTCAGACACACAACAGAACACTCCGTCCGTCCATCCATCCATTCATTTGTGTCGTGTGCATTGAGTGTACAGTAATTACTTGCCTGAAGACGTCCGTGAATGCAACGGCCTTGTCGATGAAGGCGGCTTTGAGCGCTCGTGGCTGGATGCCTCGCTGCATTCACGCACAACAGACCATGCGCCAATGAAGTGTGTGTGTGTCCCCTCTCTACCTACCTGTGCAGCGTACTCTTGACACATGCCGTCAATGGCGTCGCTCATGCCGTCCATGGCGCCGATCTCCCACTCGATCTCCCTTCGCCATTCGTCCCGCATCACCCGCTGCTGCAGCGTCATTACACCTGTCCGCACCAAAGCGGACCCGCTGACCAGCGCATCTATCTCCCGCCCCTCTTCATCGCTGAAGACCTCTTTCGCGGCGTACGTCAGGGCATCTGTAACGACGCCGCATGGTGCAGGGATGAAGTAAAAGTGCGCAGTGCGGTCGCCCATGGGCAGAGGGCAGGTCATTTTGCGCCAGAACAGGGCATTAACGTCGCCCTCGACGTACTGCTTGCCGATCACCCCTAGGCAGCGCGCCGTCAGCGCCAGCAGTGCGATGATGATGTTCGACATGACGATGACGATCCTTTCGGCCAGCATGACCTCCAGAACGGGACCCGTGGGCTCCTTCACCTCACGCCAAGCGATAGGGAAGACTTGATAGCTGGGATAGATAACGCAATCGGGGTAAAAGACTCCACCGGTGTCAGCAGGGGGATGGCGGAGAAGTGCATGGCCTTCCGCCAAGCTGCTCGCCAACTCTACAACACCGAAAGCGAAGTCGACGGTGTTGAACACGCTCACGCTCATCTTCAGATGCGAGGGGCGACCGTAGGCCGCTATCTCGTCTTGTATCTCCTGCTGCTTCTGACGCTGGTGCTTGAAAAATGCGTCCTCAGTCATCCAGCCCAGAAGGTACCTATGTAGGAAGACATCACAATGATTGCCACTCGCCATGTTTCCTCTCATTTCTTTACCTGACGGCATGCCGATTGCCGCGCAGCGAGCCCTGCTCAACGTACATCGCTCTGCCCATCCGACACATCTCCCTCGTGTGCTGCCCCTGCTGGAAATGCTGCTTCAGGCAATCCTCGCTGCAGTAGAGGGGGCTGACTTCCCGGACGCAACGGTCACACACCTTCAATCGCTGGCCGAGCTCAGGTCGCTTGCCGCACACGATGCACTGCTGAAGCTCCAGTTCAGGGTCAGGCGTCGAGGCGTCCATTCGCACCTTGTAGCCGGGCATCTCACTGGAGCTGAAGGGGAGGCGGTCGTCCACGGCGCTTGACGTGCTGCTGGGTGGCGCGGGCTGCATCGGTCCACGGCCGATGGCCATAGAGGCGAGGCGGGCGGCAACAGCCTGCGCTGAGGGTGCGGCGGGCCTGGAGGCGGACGAGGGAGGCGGGCCGTCATCTTCATCGCTGCTGTCATCGAGATTGTCCCACTTGGAATAATCGATGGGTTTCGACATCTGTGTTGAAGATCGACGGGAGCAGACAAGCAATAACCCTTTCCCCCTTTCCTCCAGAACCCTTCTCCCTTCTTCTCTCCTTCCTTTCCTCCTCCTAAGCTCGCAATTGGGGCGGTCCGGCGCTGCTGCAGCAATCAGACCTGAGCTTGAGGAGTCTACACTCGTTGCAGATCCACGCCTTTTTACCCTCTATGAGCACCACATCTCTTCATCTGTCGTGACGCCGCCGTCCCACCGATGTCAGACGCGTCAATGACTCATCCCCACGCTGCTCTCAAGTGCCTCAAGTGCGGCTCTGTCGGCCGGCGAGTCGCATGCCAAGTCTGCGGCGAGATCCTTTACTGCACGACGCAGTGTCTGTGCGAGGATGAAGAGAGTCACAAGGAGCCCTGTGAGCTCTTCCGCGCCATTGTGAGGCCGGCTTTTGCAAACACGAACGTCGCGCGGCTCTTCAGCGGCTTCCTCGACATGGCCGACTTCCACACATGTCAGCTGGAGCGCGAGAAGGCAGCCATCGAGAAGTGCCTCGCTGGCATGGCGGCCACCAAAGAGGCACCATCTGCTGTGGCTACGACTGGCGAGGTCGGTGGACCTCAGCCAGGCGAAGTGGATCTGCATCTTGACACACACACGGCCTCTTTATTCTGCGGTTTTGGCGCTGATGTCTGTGTGGTCGATGCGACGTTTGGTGGTGAATCTGGCGCTTCGGAGTGTCCGGCCCTTCGGTTCCTGCCCTTGGCTATGTCGTCCCCCCCGTCCACCGAGGATGTGACGCGCGGCCTCTTGTCCTTCGCCAGTGCCGCCATCCGCGACCTGCAGCGGGAGGGCATCTCCACTGTGCGCTTTGTCGTGCATTGGGCCTTGGGAGCGACAAGCCCGCAAATCTACTTGATGGATGAAGGCGTCTTCGTCATTCCACCGGCCGTGATTACCCTCGTCTACGCCCTCGCAACCGTTGTGACCAAGACATTCAGCGGGATGCCGCTAGCCGTGCGAGACCACCTTCTGGACTGGTCGACTCCCGTCGATGCGCGACTGCTTCCCATGCGGTGGCCCCGGTTTGTGCGTCACGCGACGGGCGGCCAGCTGGTGCCCTCGGTGGACGAGAGGTGGGTTGGTGAGTGGGTGCGGCAGGCTCTGAGAGGCAAACCATCAGTCCTCGCGACGGCTCTTGACGCGAAGGCCGACCAGGACATGGCCAAACTCAAGGTCAGCCATGCATCAAGTAGAGGAGCACGGCAAGGGCAGTGCTGATGGGTCACATGTGTTGTGCAGACCAAGGGCAAGGCCATCGACAAGGGTGTGCTGGTGAAGCAGCAGCTGGGCCGACTGGAGAGGGACGCCGTGGCTGAGTTCATTCGGATCGTCGACAGCTTCAGGACGGCCGAGCCCAAGCCCATCGACCAGCTCCTCAACACCCTCACCGGCCGTCCACCGGGTGCCTACACCATACACACACACATGCACACAACAAGGGCATCTGTTGGCCTCTGCCCCGTCAGCTGATGCGCGGCTGCCGTCCGTCGACGATCCAGAGACTGCCAGGGAGAAGGAGGAGGCGGTGCTCGATCGGCTGGCTGAAGAGAGGCGGCAGGCCAACGACCTCACCGAGACTGTCAAGCGGCTGAGGGACTTCGAGAGATCCATCAAGAGCGCGCTCGCCATCCATGTGCGCTTGGGGACAGGGATGGATGCACTCGCACGGTGTGATGTCTGTGGTGTCACTCCAGGCCACTGACGATCTGCTGGACCTGCTGCACCAGCTCGACTCGTATTTGACCCTGCAGGTCGACTACACTCACTGGGCCAAGCTGCTCAAGGTCCGGTGCACACACACAAGTGGCCTTTCATCTCTCCCTGTGTCTGTGTGTGATGTCAGGAGACCACAGACCTCTGGAGGACCATTTGCTTCAAAGTCAAACAGAGCCCAGACAAACAGGTAAGGCGGAAACAGACCACCAGAAAGAGCGACCTCCCAGAATGTGTATTTTGTTTGTTCCGTCATATCTATCTATCTATCTTTCTATCAGGTGAAGGCAGAGTGCGCCACCTTCCACGAGCACATGACGGAGGGCTTCCTGTGCGCCGAAACGGTCGACAACAGCCCGACACCACCAAAGGCAAGAGAACACCATACGCACAGCCCGACACACGTGTGTCTGCAGAGCGCATGTGTTGTTTTCAGCGCCCGAAGGTGTTCCTTGATCTCCAGAGTGGTCGTGCGTCAGCCCCGGTGCGGCGTGTGGTCATCACCCTCTTCACCGACGTCAACCCCAAGGCGGCCGAGAACTTCAGGTGGATGCATACATACATGTGGCAACAAGGATGAATCGAATGCAACAACGATTGCATTGCTGGCTGCGATCGTTCGTGTGTCAGGTGCTTCTGCACGGGCGAGAAGGGCAAGGGCACCTCAGGATACCCGCTGCACTACAAAGGTGGGTCGGTCAGTTAGTCAGTCAGTCAGTAAGAGGCGCCGTAGACACACAAGCAGGAATGGATGGATGGATGGATGGCTTTTGTTCAGGCACGGTCATTCCGTATGCCTATGAAGGGTCCGAGCTGTTTGGGGGCTTTCTCGACCGCAGGTACAGTGTCTGCACCGAGAGCATCTATGGCATGCACCACACGAGATGGGACCACCACACGTCCCTCATCGCACCCCGGCGGCCTGGCATGGTGGCCAGTCTTGGGGAAGTGGCGACCGACAAGAAGGGCAACCAGAAACACAAAGTGCATGGTAGGATGGCATTGCCCTGGGCGCAGCTGACATCTCACACTCTCTCTGTATGCTCGTTATTTATGTGTGCGTGGCGTGAGTGCATTGCAGGCAGCCGCTTCACGATAACACTTTCGTCGAACAACCGGTGCACCATGTGGGACACGGTCGTGGGTGTCATCGACGACCTCCCGGCCCTCAGCTTTCTGCACGCCATCTCCCTCACGGCCAGCAACAGCACCCCCAGCACCCCCAAGCGCAACCGCGACGTGCGGCCAACCCTCAGTGACATGACAGACTGTGAGGATATGGCCGCTCTCGCCGAGCCAGTGCTCATCCAGGACTGCGGCGAGCTGCCCAACTGACGGGCTGGTTGGGTTTGCTGGCTGACTGACGGACGAGTGGCAAGGAACGGAGGGAGGCGAATCGCCTCGATCACACCGCGTTGAATTCATGTGTGTTCGAGTGGCATGTGTTGCCCGTTTGGCTTGATGGCGCAAATGTGCACTTGCGCCGGGCCCTTTATCTATCGACGTACATCGTTCATTTATGTGGTGTTCGCGGCTGCTTGGCAATGGCAATGGCAGAGACGTGCAATGAAAGCACAGACGCCTACATGTGTCAGACCGTTCAGACTTGTGTTCCATGCATTCATTCATGTGGCCATCCATAAAGCCCGTCACGTCACAGCCAGTCATCGTCGTAGAGGTACCACACCCCACACCCCCTGTGCACCATTCATTTCTCATACAAGACACCACTCACTCCTCGTCCGCCAGACAAATAGATAGATAGATACATAGACAGACACCATACTAGATATGTAAAGACACTGCCACATAAATCATCTGAGCCACAACACAGGTCGGTCGCCTGCTAACCCAATCAACCGCTCATCGAGGCGGCGCCCGCTATGACGACGGGCTCCCGTGGCAAGACAGCCTGCTGGTTGGTGTCAGAGGCATCGCCCTGTCTGCTGCTGCTGCTGCTGCTGGCCTGCTGCCCGCCCAGGCGGCTGATGCGGTCGATGAGGGCCAGGCCGGAGGCGTTGACCTCGCCAATGATGCAGCAGCCGGCGCACATGTCGAAGTGGGCCACGGCTGTGATGACAAAGCGGCTACCTGCAGACACAAACAGACGGATGGAAGCGACATAGATGCACGGATGTAACACGTGTGTATGTGTGTGTCTCACCATAGATGTACTTTTCCTTCTTGTTGTCCCACATGCCGATCATGGCGAGGGTGCCGGGGTTGTTCGGCGGCATCAGGCAGTTCTCCCGCTCCAAGTAGAAGGCGGGCTCGCTGACCTTGGGCCGTCGGACGCCTGCCTTCGAGTCGAGATAGCCTCCGTAGATGGCCTGGCCAGCCGTCACACCACTGATCTGCGTATTCAAGTAGTGCAGCGGGCACCCCTTGCTGCCAGCATCCTGCGCCAGCCAAGGCAAAGCCAAGCCCAGAACAAGCAAAGCACAAAACACAGACAGCACAGAAGTGATGGATTCGTTTGTGGGAGCGGGTGGGGCGGCCAACTCACATACCTACCTTGTGGTCGCCATTGCATAAAGAGGCGAAGTTAAGGCAGGTGAGCGGCGTGACGTCCCAATGCAGCTTGAAGACGAGACGCCCTGCATGCTGGCCAGAGATGCTGATGTCGAGTTACACCCGATCTGTCTTGTTCTGACACCAACAAGAGAAAGAAGACTCGTGCGTGCCGCCTATCTGTCTGTCTGTCTGTCTGTCTGTCTGTCCACCCCTCTTGGCTCGGCCCACACCTGCAGGGGCGTGTGTGGCGTCTCGATGACCTTCTCAGCGTCTTTCAGCCTCCCCAGGAGGACATTGCACGTCGGCACGAGTGTCTTGTTGCCGGGCTTGAGCCGCAGAGTGATCAGCTTGTACAACTCGGTCTCCTTCTGCACCACACACACACAGAAAGGACACACACATAGACACAGACATGTATGTATGTGTGCACGATGGACGCACGGCGTATTCAGTGTTCGTGCATGAGACCTTGAGTAGAGCGGGCCACATCGAGAAATGGCAATACTTGTCCAAGTAGTCAAACATCTTCGAGAGGCCCGTCGACAGGGATCCCTGACACGCAGTGCTCTGCACACAGAACATGCACGCACACACCCATCCCATCAATGCATGAATCCACACACCACACACACACACCCGCCCACCTTGCCATCGTGCGCCCTCTTGAGGCTGCGCTCGAACTTTTTAAGCTCGCTGACGGCCTCCTGGAATGACACGAACTCCACCCTCTTATGGTGCTCCGCCGGCTGCGTGTCCTCCCACTTTGCCGGTGTCGGGCCCGCCTTCTCCTCTGATGTGTCGTCTGTGCGGTCCTCGAGATGTAGGAATCTATCGATGGGGATCACCGGCAGCGCAGCCAGTGTCTGCACCTCGTTGATGAACTCCTTCTCGACCCGCTTGATGACATTCTGGAGCGTGCTCTCCGTCACGGCCCTCTTGTCCATCATCGTCTTGCCCGCCGCCTGTGGGGGGGCAGCAGGGACACCATACACACGAATGAGTGTCACGTGCCTCCTGCTGTGCCTGTGTGTGTCTGTGGGAGGGGGGCCACTCACCTTCAGGCGCGATATGTCCCTGTCGACCTTCTTGTCCAGCTCGATTGACAGTGACCAATCATGGTCTCCGCCCACCGGTGGACGATGTGATGCACCCACGGCGACGTCACCGTCGGCACGCCGTCGTCGAAATGCTCCCATAGAGGGGATATCAGCCGCGGATAGATGAAGTCCTCGTTCGACGACGATGGCCGCCGACCCTGGGCACCTGACGAAGAAAGGTCACACACTTTTCCACCATAGTATGGTTCCCTTCCCTGACTGACTGACATGTACCAAGGTCAGTGGAGGCGTCAAGGGCTTCGAGCTCCGACAAGAAATATGCCTCGTCAGCTTCGGTGAGGGCATCCACTTCCCCATGCTTCACGGCCCTCTTCAGGCGTTTCAGGGGGCCGCCATTCTCCATGTTCACCTTCGCGTCAGGACCGGACGGCGATACATACTCGGACCGACACGTCGGCGCCGAATGCATGAAGACCTCCTCCATGACGCGATGCCACGCGGCGGCGAACAGTCTTTCCGGTGCCGGCACGGCGCGCACCGTGCCGCCAAGCAGCGTGACGGCACAGTTGTCATACAAGGGGATGGCGGGGCCGACCACCAAGCACCGAATGCGGAGGCCGAGGGCTGCACTGTAGTCCTCGACCGCCGTCTTGAGGAACCGCCAGGTGAACTTGTGGTAGGACGCCTTGTCGTCGTACAGATCCCAGCTGTCACGAGCGAAGGGCAGAAAGCGGATCAGTCGCACGGTGCGGCGAGGAAGGGTGAAGAAGGTGGCGTCGAGCATGAGGGCGTAGAGGGGCGTGTCAGTGTCCAGTGGTGCGTGTACGTGCGCAGTCAGAACCACACCCAGCTGCTGCTGCTGCTGGTCATCGTCACCGTCGCCACTGGCTGCCGCTGGTGTTGCTGCCATCTTGTGATGTTGGTCGATGGCGCGTCTGACCTCCTGGATCTCCCGTTGCCTCTGCAGCTCGACGAACGTGGCGCAGTCAATCCAGCCGATGTAGAGAAGCGCCACGGTGCGGGGATACGCCTTGACGAGCAGCTCCCTGAAGCACTCGCACTGCTCCTTGTGGATCTTCCAGTCGTCGGCGGCACAACCTATGCGTCAACAGACAGACAGACAGACAGACAGGCAGACAGACAGACAACCATTCACAGCTGCACGAATCTGGTTGTGTGCTCTGTGCGCATGCCAAAGTGACTTACGGAGCGAGCAGTAGAAGACCTCTTGGCAGAGGCGGCATCTGTGCTTCTTGGACGAGGCGTCAAGCGCACACTTGCACCTGAAACACTGTGACTGCGGCACCTGCATGGCCAGACACACACAAACACATTAGCAACCTAGGCTCCTCCCTCATTCACCGTCCTTCGGGCCCAAACTCACCAGCGGCTGTCGTGTCGTCTCTCCATGGTCGTCTTTATCCTGTTGCTTCACTTCCTCTGCACTGTGAGTGTGTGTTCCGCCGCCGTCCTCCAAGATCTCATCCGACGAGGTGCTCCTGCTTGGGCTGACTGGTGAGAGAGAACTTTCACCTTCACTGCAGCCGCGCTGCTCCCTCTTTGCCTCCATCACACATGGATTGCCTGCCTTCTTGAGCTCGCACCTCTGTGTTTACATTGCGCTCTCCCTTGCCATGCGCCTGGTTGTGTCGCTGCTGTGTGCGTGCGCTGCTGATGGCAAGGCATGGCGGTATGAAGAGTATCCGGATCCAATTACCCAGCCCTTCGCGTGCGGACAGAAGACCAGCGGATGGGTGAGCCAGAGAGGCTGTCGTTCATCGCAGAGATCTCCGTCTGCAATGTGATGTGATCTGTGTGTGTGGCAATTAATGATGCAGATCTGCGACCCTGATGGCATACTGTCGAGGAAGGCGGCCGAGCAGGTGTCAGACACGCTGCGTCGGATCACGTCGGAAACGTCTGTGTTGTGTGGTCCGGGGAAGAGGCCCTTCGAGATGGGCGTGGCGCTCATGCAGCAGATGAGCCGCAAACAGATACACACACTCGGCGGATACGGCACAGGCACCGAGAGATTCGCTGAAAAAGTACGCAGACACACTCGCACAGCAACAAGACAGAGATTGATGGATGTCCTCATGGCGTGGTACAGCTGGGCAACCACTGGGCGATAGGCAACGGTCGGTGCAACAACGGCATCCTGATGCTCATCAGCAAGGACGACTCTGTGGTGTACGTCAAGACGGGCACGGGGGCGCAGGAAACGCTAAAGAACCAACACCTAGCCGATGTCATACAACGAATGAGGCCAGGTAATTAAGAATGACGAGAGAAGCCAAGACTCCGACAGGCAGATACACAGACAGACGTGTGTGTGTGTTTCGCAGCGTTGCGAAAGGGTGACTATGACGCGGCGACAGTGCAGGGAGTTGAGGACATCTTCTTGGTGCTCAAGGGGGAATTCAAGAGCAAGCCAGTGGTGAGAAGAGGCAAAATGTAATACGGCTCATCATTCATTCATTCATCCATTCATTCATTCATTCATTCCATCCATAATTCAGCTGCCGATAGCGTATCGGGTATCGTTGATCATCGCAGGATGCCTCTTTTTCTTCATTCTGCCGCTGTTTCTCATCTGGTATGGATGCTACACACAGTGGATGGATTCATGCATGTCATGTCATCCCTCGCCTCCGGCTGCACTCACTGCTCAGGCTTGCCGTCCCCATCATCAGGGTGTCTGACTGGGTCAGTGACAGCGACACATGACACCACACACAGAGACCACACACATGACACCACACAGAGACACACCTGCATTGTTGTTACCTGTCTTCTCAGGTTTATCAAAAGTATCCCCCCACCCCGCTTCCGAGCTTCACCGACTTCCTGACGGTCTATTTCGGCTCGCCCCTGGAGGTCGACCCCACATTGCCGCCCACACCGAGGCCGAGAGATTGCGAGGGCCCCGACATCGACGACAGTGAAGAGGGGAATATGGAGCGCGGAGCTGTGGGTGGGGGAGTGGGTGGGCGGGGCTGCGAGCGTAGGATGGCGTCGCCATGCAGTGGGGGGCAGGAAGACTGACTTATGGATGATCCGTGTGACCGCTTGTGTGCTCGTGTGTAATGTCATTGACGTGTACGACGCTGGCCAGTGAAGGAATATGTGGAAAAGCCTCACGGAGAATGCCAGCGTCCATAGGAGCAGGATGCATGTACACCACCCATGTGGCAGTACACCCTGCCGCGCCACCTCGTTGCGTGTCTTCTTCACGCTCATCGCGCCCAGCATCATGGCAGCCAACACAAGTGCATGCAAGTGCATGGATTGGCTGCTATGAAACCGGAGAATGTACTGATGAGGAGGAAACACAACTGATATGTAGAGTAGACAGGGCACGGCGCCAACGCACTTGTATGTATGCATAAATCGTCGACGACGAAAAACGCGTGTCAAAGCGACATCTCTCACTCTCTGCCTGCTCTAGCTAGCCTGATCACTCAGCCAGTCAGCCGCTCACATCAGGTGTGACCGCCCATGTCGAGGGAGTTATTGGGGAAATAGGCCACGCGCCAGCCAAGACGATGCAGCACACCCTCCCTGAAACCAAAGCATCACACACACAGCACCCGCGCCATTGCTCGCTTTGTGCCTGCCCGGATGGATGGACGGATGGATGATCCCCGCACTGCACTGACCTGATACGTTCGTATGCCGTCATCTGGTGAGGGTGTGTGGTGCCGCTGGCGGCGTTGGCGTGGTTCCACTCCTCTGCTGGCCTGACGTAGATGCTGTCGGGGGTGTCAATCAGGAACAGAGCCGTCCCCTGACGGCTGCCGAACGCCGTGGGGCCGCCAGCCATCATCGTCGCCGAACCACCTGGCCACAAACATTGCAGGGGGTCAGCTCAGCCCACCCCCTTTGTGCCTGCCCTCTTGCTGAGTGCGTACCGTCGAATCCCCCGTTCCTCATGCCGCCGTTCATGTCGCCCTGCGGCCCGTTGAAGTTGAGCTGCTGATTGCCCTTGCTCGCCAGATTCATGATGTGCCGCAGCGCCCCGGGGCCGTTGGTCGCCAGCACGGGCAGCATGTTCGGGAAGGCCGGCAGCGGCACACCGCCGCCACCACCTGACGAGCCATCACCGTTGCCTCCCTCCCCTCCAGCCGGCTCGTGGCCGCCGTGATGGTCACTGGAAGCCGAATGCTGCTGCGGCGCCTTCGAGGCCGCGGGGAGCGTATCGGGCCTGTCAGGGATCATCCAGTTGTGCTGGCTGAGTCCCTCTGGCGGCAGGCCGATGAGGGATGAGGTGTATGCGGTGGTGGTGTCGGGGATGGCCACGTCGATGACAAAGGGGAAGTACCGGTACTGCAGGGAGTGCGGCACCTGGATGTTGTCCAGGAAGGCACCCACACTGTCGAGGAAGAGCGCCCGGCCCTGCGGCAAGGGGGGCAGCTGGGGAGCCCCGGGCAGGTGCTCGTCGACCCAGCGGCAGAAGTCGTAGGCGGCATCGGGGAACCGGGATGTCATGTTCTCCATCGCGTCTTGACGCAGAGCGACAGACAACACCTGATACACACACACACACACAGATGCCAATGGCGTGGGTGTGTGTTTGGTGTGTCCAGATCGATTTCTCCTCACTCACCTGCATGAGGTGGTGATGCTCCGGTTCCAGCGGCACAGCGAGGCCCCTGAATCGCCTCAGCAACAGCTGGAATGGCTCGTCGTCCACACGCATCCCGAATGTGTACGCCGCCCACACAGCCGCCGCCACCTCGCTGTCAGCAAGCGATGACGCATGCTGACAGTGAAAGCCGATAAGACAGACAAAACAGATACCGTCATCCTCCCTCCACCCATTAGCTGTGTTTGTCTGGTTGATATTCTCACCTTCTTGACGAGCAGATCCATGACGGTCCGCAGGGCCGTGCTCGAGTAGCCCAGGTTGCCAAAGGCGTGCAGCAGGCCGGTCAGGTGGCAGGCCTCCACCTCCTCCCACCTCTGGCCCAGCCAGGCCGTCACCCGCTCCAGCAGCCCGTCATGGCGAACACGGAGCCGGTCGAGGCCCCGCATGATGAGCGTGATCTCCTCTACATTGACGAACTCAAGCGCCGGCCGCTTGATCACCTCCACCACCTGCACATCGACAGTGGCGCCGCTGCTGCTGGTGCTGCTGGATGATGATTCGGGAGAGGGCGGGGTGGGCTCGGCGGGGGCCTCAGATGCGGCCGTTGTGGCCTCCGCGACGGCTGGTGGTGGCGTGACGGGCTCTTCCCTCGTTGCTGGAGCGTCGGACGGCTCCTCGCTCGTTCCTTCTTGCCTCCGCTCCCCCCTGAGCAGCCTAAGGATGTTCTGAGCCGTGAAGGGGAACCGCGTCTCAGCTGCACCAGGCTCGCGCATGCCAAACACGTCCCAGCTCCACGCCAGCCGATTGGCCACACCGGTGCCGCCCTCTTTATCCTTGGCCACCTCTGAGGCCACCGTCGCAACCGCCTCCAGCTGCTGCCGCCGGGATGATGACCGGCGACCTCGCCTGCCGTATTGGGAGGGGGGCAGGGAGTCCTCAAGCTTGCTGGCTGTTTTGGCGCGGATGCGGGCGACACGGACGTGTGTGGCTGGAGATGGTGGGAGGGAGGAGGCAGGGGGCAGGTCCGACTGGTGCGGGAACGAGTCGGAGGGGTAGGAGGCATCGTCGGACGTGCTGGTGTCGGTCAGGATCTCATACTGATGCAAACAAGCACAGGGAGACAGACACAAAGAGCAGATGAAGGCGGGCTACCTACCCACGCCCCTGTGTGTGTGTGTGCGGCACCCAGCCCACCTTTCCGCCGGGCATGAAATGGACATCCCTGATCCTCCTGTCCTCCCCCTCTGCCCAGACGTCATCCTTGCCATCATAGAGGTCACGCCGCAGCGTATAAGTGTTGGGTGCAGCCAGCAGCTCCAGAGTCAGCGCCAGCAGGTCCCTGTAGGGGTGGGTCCCGCCGGGCAGCATCGACGGGGGCGGCGACCAGTGACCCAACACGAAGGGCACACACGCCAAAGCGGATGGAGAGGATGTCGGCACCTCCGGCAGCCGAAGAGCGGTGCAGAGCTCTTGCAGAAACGGCTCCAGGGAATACCCCAGATACACAAAGTCACTGAGGAAAAAGCGGACAGATTGACATACACACACATTGTTGTGGGCCATACGTGTGTGTGTTGCACTCACTCACCGTGCGATGGAGACAAGGTGTTCGAAGTGGTAGAGCTGTGGGTTGCGCTGCACCTCCCGCCCAATGGCACGGAAGAGGGCCGGTTCGGTGCATGGCACCTTGGCCAGGGCGGCCACCACCTCGGTCACCAGAAGGGGACGGGAGATCTCCCGCACACGCTGCTGCAGCCACACACTCAGACGGTGGTACAAATTGCGCTCTGCAACATACACACACAGCGAGACAGAGAAGGAACACATCACATGCATCGCATCACAACAAACAGAGCTATCTGGTCATCCATCCATCCCACTTCTGATGACCCACCCACCCACCCACTTGTGTATCCGCATCTCTGGCAGGCGACGATACTTTCTGCGACCAGGTCGGTGGGGATGCGATACCGCAGGCTGCCGAATAGCGTCCGCAGGATGCCCCTGAAGACGCCCGGCTCCATGGCGTCGAGGAAGCTGAGCACGGTGAGGGCCTTGACGGGGTAGGTCTTCTTGAGGGTAAAGATGAGCTTCCACGCCTCCACACCGACACGCGTGATGATCTCCCGGTCTTGCACATCCAGCTTCTGGTAGCACTCGGCTATGTCTATCAGATTCCAGTACCTGTGCAGCAGGGAGGGCCGACATCCATCCATCCATCATGTCGAATGGTCAGCTGAGCTGATGTATGTGTCGTAACGCACCTGTACTCGTGTAGGCGGTAGGGCAGGTGCTCATGGAGCACTTTGAAGAAGGCGTCGTCGCGGTATCTGATGTCGCGGAAGGCACGGCACAGGTCGCCGATCTCGTCCTCGGTGAAAAAGTCAAAGCGATCCCGGCAACGCGACACCACATAGCCGAACAGCACCGGCGAGATGGTCTTTGTCTTGCCGTGCAGCCGCATCAGCGCCGCCAGCTGACTCTCGCTCAGCCAGATATCCTCAGCCGCAATGCGGCGGCAGATGGCGTCACAGAGGTCGAAGCCAGCGCTGCCGAGGTTGAGCCGTTTGGTCGCGCTGACGAGCTCCACGGCGTTCTCATCCACCACAGCCGCTGGGTCGATCCGCCCCACCAGCTTGGCGAGCACCGGGTCGTGGCGCCGCCTCGTGGCGCCGAAGCCGATCAGCAGCTGGACGGCATTGCTGTGGCTCAACGACGGCAGCAACTCATCGATTCTCCTGACGGCTGCCGCCAGGAAGGTCCGGTCGTCCCTCCGCCAGGGCACAGCTTCCACGAGCGTCTCTGTGAGAGCGTCGGCGTCGTGAATGCTGCCCAGCGCCTTGGCCGTGACGGTGACGTCGACCTTGGGAGCCTTAATCTTGTGATTGGTGCGGGCGTGCCTGTACCATGGCGGCACCATGGAGAGGTCCTTCTTGCCTCTACGCTGGATGGCGCAGAAAGATGAGAGGGGAGGGGCGGGGATGGGGAGGCGATGGGTGCAGGAGAGGACGGACACGTGATTCAGCCGCATCTTTCCACTTCTAGGACTAACCAAGATCTTCGGGAGAGAGAAGAAACACGCGAGCTCAAGTTGAGGCTTGAAGCTTAGCTCGCAGGAAGAGAACAGGAGGAGGGCTCAAGACAACAAACAACCCCAAAGGACGAACGAAGCCGCCTACTTCTGTCCTCTTCTCCTCTACAACCTGCCTTCTGTCCTCTGTTCTTCTCTCCTCTGAGTCAAAATGACGGGTTCCATTCCAACCATCGACCTGTCGCTCCTCGAGTCGCCTGAGGGACACGCAGCGGCCTCTCGCGATGTCCTACACGCAATGGAACACGTCGGCTTCTTGGCCATCAAGAACATACCAGGTGAGTGGGTCAGGCAGACAGTCACACAACACAGCCAGACAGCGAGAGAGTGGTTGTTTGTGTGTCCCCAGGTTATGACGAGAGGAGGCTTCTGGAAGCAGCCAAGTGGTTCTTCGACTCGCCATTGGAAGACAAGCTCAAGATTGGTAAGTAACAGACACGCAAATGTGGCCACTGGCAGGCACACAAGGCATAGACACGTGCCTTCGATGGCTGCCTATCCCCAGGCAAGCGTCGATTCAACCCGAAACAGCCCAACATTTACAAGGGGTACTTCCCCTGCCAGCCGGCAGCGAACGAGAGCAAGACGACGTCATACAAGGAGGGTCTCGACATCGGCATCGACGTGCCTGCAGAGCTGCAGCACCAGCTGCCCCCATGGCCACTCAAGCACCTCTACGAGCCCAACCTCCTCCCACAAGCAGACACGCCAGGTGGGCGTCCTTCTGTATGTGTCTCTGCCTACGTGGTTGCATCTCTGTTTGTCCCGTGTGGTGTGGTGTGTGTGCAGAGTCTGTAGCATTCAGCAAGACCCTGAGTGACCACCTGGCCGTGGTGCAGAGGGCGAGCCACGCCATCATGAGTGTCCTGGCCGTCGGGCTGGGCCTTCCGAGTGACTACTTCCTGCCGCTGTTCGAGCCGCTGCCTCTGTCGACTCTCCGCCTCATCCACTACCCTTACAGACCCCCTGCCGCTGCTGATACTTCTGCTGAGGCCGCAGCGACGGAGGGGGAGCCGGTGCTGCACTGCTCCGAGCACACGGATTCCGGCTTCCTGACGATATTGGCGACCTTCGACTTCAAGGGCCTTCAGATCCTGACAGGCGACGGCAGATGGGTCGACGTGCCGCCGAGGCCAGACGTGCTGGTGGTCAATATCGGGGATACCTTGGCCAAGCTGAGTGGAGGGCGCTTCAAGGCAACCAGACACAGAGGTGGGTGGGTGTGGTAGGTAGCGACACACACAACACTGGGGAGGAGAGAGCGGCATGTCGATCTGCCTGTGGTTCGTTGGTGGTGTCTCTTTAGTCGTGGACTTGCGTCAGGAGCGATACTCTGTACCCTTCTTCTACGAGCCCCGGTATGACGTCGACATCTCCAAGCCGTTCACACACCGCCCTCTGCAGGCAGAGGGCGAGGCGTCCCCGAAGAGCCACGGCGGCAGTCCCCCAAGGACCCTGCTGGCGGTGCCGCGGATGAGCGACCACCTGCTGGCCCACCCACAGAAGACGCCACCCTTCCCACACCTGCCATCCGAGTGGTACGGCGTCTGGCTGCTCGGGTAAGTGACGAGACAACAACGACAAGGAGAGAGAGGTGATACATGTGTGTGCGCGTGTGCAGAAAGATCAAGGAGTTTGTTGAGTACGGTGACGTGTTGGAGACGGTGGAGACCGAGAGCGACGGGTCGTGTGAGCTGCCGCCGGCCGCTATGATGGCGGATGCATGAGTGAGTGAACCACACCGATGCATGCCTATTGCTCTTACCTTACCTACCTGTTGCCATCCATTTGTACAACCTAGGGGCTGGGCAGTCTGTGTTTGGGGGGGAGGGGAGGGGTGGGGTGGGCGCGTGAATCCATGTCTGTGTGTCTGTGCGCATGTCATGTGTGTGTCTGTCTGTGTGTGTATGTATGTTGACTGGGCTGCCTCAAGGCATCCATCATGTCATGATGATGCCCGGCGCAGACAGGCAGGCAGGCTCCTTCTAGCGTTTCGCCTCCTGGTGCCTGCCTGCCTGCCGACGGGTATTGTACACATACATAACGTTCACACATGGATAACGTACTGTATCACACTCACTGACTGACGTAGATGGCAGGCCTGGCTGGCAGAGCGAGAGTCGACTGCTGACTGACTGACTGCACTAACTCAACTTCCACGGGGTTTCTCTGTCTTCTTCCGCCTTTCTCTGTCTGTGTCGATTTGCGCGTGCACGACGCACGCACGCGCGTAGGCCACCACAGTGACTGCGCAGTAGACGTCCGTCCGCAGCCAGGGCAAAAAAAAGACACATAGTATTTGTCCTAGGGTCACTTTTATGAGCTCAATGACGGGGGGTTGGGGGCGGGGGCGGTGAGAGCAGGGCAGGGTGGTCAATGGCAACAGTGATGGGTGGGTGGGATGTGGGATGGATGGATGGATGGATGTGGTACACTTACAGGGCGGGCGGGTTGCGGATTGCGTGAGGGGGGTGCGTGTGTGTGTGTGTGAGGGGGGTGGGGGAGAATTCGAGCACCTACCGACGCACGCCACAGTGTGTGAGCGTCAGCTTATCCCTTTCCCCGGCTGTCGTGTGTGGGTGCGTCTGTCTCGGCGCTCGCTGCTGGCAGGGACAAGTGGGTGGGCCTCAATGGATGAATGGATGGATGGATGGAATGACATGGATGTGATCTGCTGGCATGACCGTGTATATTTTTGGGGTGTGTACATTTCTGTGCAGTCCCGTGCGGCCACCATTCAATTCATGTGTGCAGGTGGGTGTGCGTGCGTGGATGCGGTCGAGAGGCGAGGCGACCGGCATGCCTGGCTGTCTGTGCCCAAAAGTGGCAGGACAGGCAGGCTGCACTGCATCAAAGGTGCATGCATTTCTTCCGTCGTCGCCTTTTCGCCTCTCCCGCCCGACCCGCCCCCAGAGACTCACTCAGCAGTGAGGGGCATGGTGGCCCTGTCGATAGAGAGATAGCTGCTTTGGCGCCTGCATGTGTGGCGGACTGGACGGTCGGATGCGGTGCAGGGTCATGTATGTTTCTTTGAAGAGTCGATGCTTGCCATGCCAATTGTCTTTCGGGCGACAATGGATTAGTTTACTTACATGGTTGAGTGGTGAATGGCGCCGATGCATGAGCTGAACAAAGCTGGCTGGCCACAAGTGACACACATACATCACACATATCACATCCACTGGTTAATTAGAGAAGGGGGCCAATCGAATCGGATCACTCGCCGCCCCGCAAGTCCGTCAGCAACTCACCACGAACACATGCACCGCACACATGAATGCTACCTACCGCCGGCCTCACCCACCACCCTCCCCGCTGTGTGCTACCTACAGCCAGCCCGCCACCCTCTCAGCTAATATCTGACAGAGCACAGCACACATAAGACGGGGAGAGAAACAAGAACGCACACAACACACCACACCACACCACACCACACAGAATACACACGTGAAGCCCCCCCCCAGCCCCCGCCCATCTCACACGCTGCGTTGCGTACTTGTGTGTATGCTTGCGTTGTCATTCTCATTCTTCTTTGCCCAGCAGCACCCAGGCCTTGTCCCCCATGGCTCGTGTGGCCACCCCGCACATGCCCGTCTCCTCGTCGTCCACATCCATATCGTCATCGTCACCACCACCACCACCGCCTCGCCCCTCTCCCCCGCCCGCCCCCGCCCCCACACAGCCATATCTGATGGTCACCTCCTCTGCGTTGCTGCTGTTGCGGCTGATGGTCAGGTAGGCGCCGCACTTGTCCACGGCCTTGTGGCCGGTGAGGACGAAGATGCGGCCGTCGTCCTTGCCCTCCTTGTCGGTGTATTTGATGCCGAGGCAGCCGGGCAGGGTGAGTTCCATGGCCTCCTTGTAGCGGTGGGGGTCGTCGCCGAGGGAGGCCGTGTCGATGTAGCCGAAGTCCACACGGCACTCCAACACCCTGACGGACACAAACAAAGGTATCATGATGGCCGGGCCAACTTGGTTTCCTTCCCACTTCGCTAGCACCAGCCCACGGAACGAGCCATACAGATACTCGTCACCTGCTACTGCAACCAGGACGCAAACGAATGAATGACCCACAGAAACAAACACACAGAGAAGATGAGATGTCAGCGACCACCAACGCCCTCACCCTCACCCTCACCTGAACACACGGGGTTGCTCTCGTCATATGTGGCCCCCACCCATCCCAGGCCCGCCAGCGCCTCAGGGCTCCACACCACCAGGGGCTTCTTGGCCTCGCCCTCGTGGATGTAGAACTGCCCCATGCTGTGTGTGAGGTCCATCCCCACGCCCTCGCGCGTCGTCAGTCTGTGGCCGATGAAGGCGAACTGGCGAAGCGCCTCGGGCCAGCCCTCGGTCTGCGACTTGTGCGGGACGTTCTTGAGATCCTCCTCGCCCAGCTCGATGGGCAGGCTGCAGGAGCCGAAGTGCTCGCCGACGTTGAAGACGCTGGTCCAGCGGTGCCAGCAGCCTCCGCGGTCGATGACGTCGTATAGGTCCTCATACACCTCATCGCTCTCGCCCTTCTTGACTTGCACGGCACGGAGAGATCCATCGATGGCCATCTGGCGATGAGTATGGGAGATCTCGGCCTACCGCGAAGATGGACTTGAGGTTTTTGCTCTCGATGAGCACCTCGAGCGCCAGCTGCGCATCAGGCACACGGAGATGCTTATTTCTGTCAATCTCCATCGGTACCGCCAAACCCGGCCAGCCTGTTTCACGGCTAGGCTTCGTAAATCTTTTGCGAGATCACTTCGTGCGGATTCTTGACGCCCATGTGAAGACTTTGAGATGGCGTCCTCGTCCACGAAGGACGACGGCCAGATGGCGGCATCGTCGTCCGTGTCTGACGGCGTCACGGTGTCATCTCCGCCTCTGACGGCGCGGTTAAGCGTGGATCCGATGGCCTTCATCATCGCTCAACCGCCCAAAGGTCAAAGAACACAGAATGAAAAGGCTGAAACCACCAAAACGTTGCAGCTCTGTTCGCTGCGTGGGCGGGCAGATGAGATCGTTTCGCCGGCGGCTTGGGCGAAAAAACACGTGGAGATGCATGACCAGGTGAAGGTGCAAGAGAGGAAGGGTCGCAAGGCGGACCGGTGGTCCGTTTGCTGTGTGTTTGCTGTGTGTTGTGTGTTGTGTGTGTTGTGTTGTCCAGTATGGGTACGAGGGGCATCTGCGTTTGGTGAACCAGCAGTGGAACAACGTCATGGCGTGGGCAGACTACGGAACACGCAAGACCTACGAGCAGGTAGGGTACGCGCCGCACCCTCGAACCCCCCGGGCCCACCAAGGCCTCCATCTGGCCGTGTCCCGTGTGTGTGCGTCTGCCCGCAGAGCATCTTACCAGAGAATGAGGCCGCCACCCGCAGCTTCGCAGCATCGGAGATCACACGCATCAGAGAGGAGTCAGTGCTCTGCCGCCACCTCACCCCGCCAGACACACACATCCACCCACACACAGGGGAGGGGCGGCGGGGGAGGATGTACCTGCTCTTTCTTTGTGCACACAACACAGGGACTGCAAGGCGTTGGCTGAGGCCAAGACGACGGTGCGTGTGCTGAGTGAGGAGATCAATGAGCTGAAGTGCAAGCTGGCGACGCAGGAGTACCTCGCCAAACACTTCAAAGAACTGGTGAGGACACTGCAGGAGCTGGTGCGCAAACCACTCTGTGTGTAGCCACCCTGTGTTGTGTGTGTGGTGTGTTTGTACCCACAGGAGAAGAAATACCAAGAGGTTCGTGGAAGGCGCGGGTGGTCCAACACCCCCATCCCATCCTTCATCTGAACGAACACATGTTGTGTTGTCGTGACTGTGGGTGGTGTTATGCAGTCGCGTGTGGCGGCCGACACCATCATACACGACCTGCACAACAGCGGGAAGAAGGACATGCACCACGAGAGGGACATGCTCATCAAGGTGG
>CDMY01000613.1:67055-97659 GCA_001179505.1 Vitrella brassicaformis | reverse complement strand
GGGGGAGGTGGTGGTTGACGGACGGACACAAGTGCACAAGCAGCGGCGGCAGAAGGTGCGGTGTATTTCCTGCATGCAGACTCACCAGGAGGCCATCACGCAGCTGCAGGAGCAAGCCGACCAGGTACGTCCACACACAGAGGGTTGGGGGCTTTGGGAGAGGAGGAGTGGGGGGGAAGGTGTGTCTGTGTGTTCAGGAGCGTCGTGCGGCTGAGGAGATGACACAGCAGGTGCGCGCGGAGAAGGACAAGGAGATGGCGAAGCTACTGGAGGTATCATCATGACACACACCCCATCCCGCCCCACCCCCACCTCCACCCCCACTCACAGTTGTGTGTGTATCTGGCACATTGCTGTTCAGTCGCACCAACACGCGCTCGCCCAGCTGAGCAAAGAGATCAACGAGGTAGGGTACCCACAGCGCACCATTCCGACACCCTACACAATTGTCGGACTCTTCTGTGTGTGGCAGCTGTCTGGTGAGAAAGCTGAGCTGCTGCAGCGTGCCACACAGATGGAGGGCCGTGTAGCAGAGGTCCGTTTGCTCAAACATGTCATCGGACACGCACACACAGACAACTGATTCGTGTGTGTGTCTGTGTCTGTGTGTCTGTGTGTGTGTGTGTGTGTGTCTGTGTGAGTGTGCAGGTTGAGGAGGAGGTTCGGCGTAAGATGGCGGAGGCGGCCAGTCAGGCCGAGAAGAAGGCAGCCGAGGTGGGCATCAAGGCAGGGAGGGTTCTTCATCCAATCCATCCTCAGGCGGAGCGTACGCACTCGACGGAGCTGACTGAAGCGATGCAGGCCGCACAGAAGGAGAAGGACGGAGTGCGCACACACAGACACACACAAATGCAAGCAAGGCACACCCCACACGACACAGCGCCCCGCCCCCATCTGACATCTGTGTGCAGCTCATCCAGCAGAACGGCGGTCTCCGCGATTCCCTCGAGAAGGCAAACAAGCGCATAGAAGAGGTAGGTGACCGAGCAGACCACATCATCCATGTCGTTCCTTCGTTGTGTGTCGTCCATCCATCCATCCATGTGTGCAGTTGTTGAGTGAGAAGGCCGATTTGGAGCGTTGCCTCGCATACACGGAGGAACAACACAAGAGCCGCATAGCAGAGGTAGCTCAGTCGGTCAGACCGCCATGGCTCACAAGGCGCCACTGTGGTTGTGTTGCCTTAGTGTGTGCAGGTGGAGCGTGCCAAGAAGGAGCTAGAGGAGCAGACCAAACAGCTGCAGCAGTCGTGCCAACAGGTATTGCCGGCAAGCAACCACACACTCACAGGCATCCATCGATGCGTCATTCGTGTCTCTCTCTTTGCTTCTCCTGGCCTGTCCAGTTGGAGAAGGACTTGTCGGCTGCCAAGCAGGACGCCGCTAAGGTATCCATTCAGGCAAGCACCCAACAGCTGGATCTGTCTGTCTGTCTGTGTCACGGTCACCAGTGGAGTGGCGAGGCGTCTCAGCTCACTGCACAACTCCAACAGACCAAAGCAGAGGCCGCACAGGCAGGCATCACACACACCTCACACCGCCCGCACAAACACGGCGACGGCGTCTGTGTGCTCCTCCCTTCATTCATTAGGCCCAGAAGGCCCTGCAGGAGCAGCACGACGCCGCCCAGCAAAAGGCCACTCAGTCGCACCAGCAGGCACTCGGCAACCTGAGCAAACAAGTCAATGAGGTAAGTCACACAACACCCAACACACAGTAAACACGGCCCTACACATGACTGTCTGTCTGCACATGTGCAGCTGCAGGAGCGCCTCAGTGCCGCCCAGCAGCAGGCAGACGAGCATCGCAAGATCACCGAAGGCCTGCAGACGTCTCTCACCGCAAAGGACAAGGAGGCCGCCCAGCTCAAGCGGCAACTCGACGAGCACAAGAAGGTCCTCGCCTCCATGCAGCAGACAGCCGAGCAGCAGCAGAAGGAAGCACTCGCCGCGCAGGTGCAGGCCGCCGAGCAGCACAAGAGAGCCATCGACGAACACAAGAAGGCCGTCCAGCAGCAGCAGAAAGCGCTCGACAACAAGACGACGGAGGCCGAGCAGCTCAGGAAGCGGCTCGAGGAGACCAGACAGGCGCTGTCGGGTGTGCAGAGGGAGCAGGGTGAGCAGCTGGCGGCGTACGAGGCTCTGCAGAAGACACATGAGGACCAGCAGAAGGCACACGAGGAGCAGATAGGCGCGGCAGAGGAGCAGAAAAAGGCGGCTGATGAGGTACATGTATGTGCCGACGAATGCTTTGTGTATGCGTGTGTGTCTCATGTGTGGTGGTGTGTTGTGATATCTTCAGGCGTTCCGGCAGCTGCAAGCTCAGCACGAGAAGGCCATGGAGGACATCCAGGCCAAAGCCATGGAGGAGATCCAGGCCAGAGACAAACAGCTCGCCGAGATCCAAAAGAAGTACAATCAAGTAACCGACTGGAGCACAGGAGCTATACCATTCACACCACAACAACAGGCACACCTGTCTCCCTCCCCCTCCTCCCCCTCTGCACTGCAGCTGGAGGCCGACCTTCGCAAAGCCACCGCCCACCCCCCACCAGCACCAGCAGCAGCAGCAGCGGCGGCCCACCAGGCCGCCTGCGGCCCCGTGGTCTTCAAGAAAGGCAAGAGGGGCGTCGGCAAGGCCAACGACCCGCAGGGACACCACGACGAGATCGTCGTGTCGGCTGACGAGGTGGCCGAGGTCGGCGATGGGGCCGGCGGTGGGCGAGGGGCGGCAGCGGAGCGTGGTCGGGCCAAGGGTGGTCGCCGGCCGCGGCTGAGGAAGGATGACGAGACCAAGGGGGCCGAGGCGGTGGAGGAGGGTGAGGGTGAGGGTGACGAGCACATGGGTGGCGATGAGGAGGGTGTAGCCATAGCCAAGAAGAAGAGGGGCTTGCGGGGAAAGGCTGACGCAAAGGAGGTGAGAAAGAAACACTGGCGGCATCCCACACACGGATGTGTGTATGTGTGTGTGTGTGTCTAGGTCAAGAAGCGTGTAGGGAAGCGTCGCCACCACGAGGAGGATGAGCATCCGGCTGCTGCTGCTGCCGCTGCTGCAGCGGGTGGAGAGGGTGAGGACGAGGAGGGGATGCGCACCCCCGAACAAGTGCCGGCCAAGAAGAAGACCCGACTCAAGGACAACACACCATCCGTAAGACAGAGACATGCAAAGACAGACACACGGGAATACGTCTGTGTCGTGTGTGTGTGCGTTTGTGTGTGTGTTTCTTCTGCAGAAGACGCCCCCCAATCCCCAGCAGGTGGAGGAGTGGCAGCAGTACAAGCGCGAGCCGCTCGAGAAGTTCGCAAAGGTATGTCGGACAATTGCTGGACGCTCTCTCCCTCTCTCTCTCTCTCTCTCTCTCTCCGGGCAGCACGTGTGTGTGATGTGGTGATGTGTGTGTCGTTGTTTGTGCAGATGAAGGGCGTTGAGATCGAGAGACGTGAGAAGAAGGACAGCATTATGCAGAAGCTGTGCGCGCACTACGAGAAACAGCGCAAGAACCAGCGCCACCAGCAGGGGCCTGCGGCTGCCCATGACGAGGAGGAGGGTGGCGAGGGGGATGAGATTGAGGAGGAGAAGGAGGAGTAGTCAGCCACACATGGATGGACAGGCAGATGCAGCCGATAGCATGGAGAGCACACACACACCCCATTGATACGGACCGACTGAGTAGCTGGTGTTGCCGACTGACATACCACATCGAATGCAATGCACGAATCTGTGTGTATGTGTATGTCCGTGAAGGTAGCTTGTCATGTCACCTCTGCAGCTGGCATGACAGACAGACCACTCGGTCGATTTTGCAACAAACACGACCGAGAAGAGAAGATCAGCCAGCATCTGTCAGTCAAGACCAGCCAGCATCTGTCAGTCAGGGTGGATGAGTGAACTGGCTGACATGTCGATGTGTGACATACGTTAACTCATAGCGCAACGGCAGGCAGAGTCTGTCGGTCTCTCATGAAACGAACTGCGTCAACGTCGATCAACCCTCAATCATGCGACAAACATGCCAGCACCATCCTCAGCGCCCGCCTGGCGTATCTTCCAGCGGTGCCGCCCACCACACACACACATACTCGCACTACGCGCCAACGCTGACATGTCGATACATCTAATGAATGCATTCCTTGTCTGCCATCCTCAACACACAACAGCAGAACAAACTCGCTGTTGCGGATCGAAATGGGCCGTTCTGTTCCGTCCAATCCTATGCAGAGGTCTCGACAGTATCCGGTGATTTACATCCAACGGTGAGATCTCCGCTGTTCCCGTCGTGCCTTGCGCATCGGCAGATCTGCCGTTCGCTCCCTCACTCCCTCCCTCTCACCATGGATGATGCAGGTGAGGGTGAGGACGACCATCGCATGACGGCCCGGCAGCTGGCCTTGCTCAAGGCTGCCGGCGGGCAGAAACGCAAACCCATAATGGACGTCGACACCAGCAGCAGTGACGAGGAAGGCTCGGAGTCTGGAAAGGGAGGGCGGCGCAGGAAGGCCGGTAAGAAGAGGCAGCGGGGGGATAGGAAGGGTAAGGGTAAGGGCGATAAGAATGGCGGCGGGAGGGACAAGATGGAGGTGTCTGACGACGACGAGGATGTGGAGATGAGGACTCAGGGATGCAGATGGCTGATGGGTGATGGGTGCATTTCCGTGTGTTTTGTGGTTTGGCTTCGTTACTTCATGCAGGATGTAGTTGAGGTTTGTCATGCTGATGCGTTGAAGGCTCTGAAGCAGATGACGATGAGGCTCGAAGCGCAACTCAAGCAGGCCAAACAGGCCGAGAAACAGGTACCTCGTGGAAAAGAGAGGCTGGCGGAATGGGGGAGGGAGTACTTGACTTTGTGGTGTGTTTGCTGCGTGTGCGTGTTGATGCCATCATCCAGGCTCGTGAGGTGTATGAGTTGAGGATGGCCGCCCCTGATGCCGAATCGCTCGAACACCAACACCGCATCTCGGTGAGTGAGTAGGTCAGGGCCAACATTATACACACATCAAACGACATCAACACACACAGCCTCTCCTTTTATGTGTGTGGTGTTGTTCAGGAGGTTGATCGTCAGATTCGCGTGTGGTCGAGCATGGTGTGTGCCGACGTCGACACGCAGATCAGCCACGTGGACAAGGTCGCTACCAGGCAGATGAAGGAGAACATCCGCAAACTCGACGCCATCCGACACAAACTCAACGAAACCGACGAAGACGACGCTGAGCAGGTCAACGCAGCACAAGACAACAGACAGAACGAAGGAACCCACCTCCATTTCCCCCTGTTTCGTGCTCTATGTCAGGCCAAGTCGCATCTTGAGGGTCTGCCTGAGGCCCTCTGGATGGCCGACGGTGTGGGTATGGGTGCCATGATGGGCTTCGTGTCGTGCCTGGAGTCGCTGGCGAGCGTCAACACGTTCTTCCGCCACCTCACACAGTCCAGCGGCATGCACCCCATCGTCGAGCTGGACGACTCACCCAAAATGAAAATTGCGAAGAAATGGGCGGCCGGTGAGGAGAGCGGGAGCCGACACATCTGTGTGTGCGACCAAGTGTGGTGTGCTGTGTGTTATGGTCAGGTCCGTTGTCCGAGTGTGCTGATGTGCGCATCTGTCATCGGCCCACCAAGTCGCTGGTGTACCTGCTGGAGCGCCTCTCGGTTACGGTCGAGAGTGTGGACCTGCAGTGCCCCTACGAGCATCCCATCTACAGAAATGGCAAGCATGCGCCAGAGAGACAGGTGCAGTACAACGTGGAGCGAGACATGCGTCAGAGGAAAGGCGACTTCCAGAAGGTCGACCTGCCACAGAACAAGGTGAGGGCGTTGACAAGACACACAGGCTTCCTTGCGCTCATCATTGTTATATCTCCCCCTTGTGTGTCCGGTAGAAGCCGATTGTGTTTGAGCGTGTGGAGTCAGCCAGCGTTGGCACGGTGTGGATGATGGTGGCAGAGGACCGCATGTACCAGATGCCGCACCTGCAAGGCCTCAGTGTGGTGGACATCACCATCGCTGGGGCTCATCGGTGGATCCGCGAGGCTGATGGGGGCATAAAATCGCTGCACATCATCTGCGACAAGGTGAGGAGGCCACTCAGAGAGGGAAGGGGATACATAGCTGCATGAACGACTGATCTCATGTTGCTACTTTGCTTCCAGGAGGATCCGAAGTGCCGAGGTGCCGCTGCGAGTCTCAGCGAAGTAGCAAACGCCCTCGCCGACACGCCATCAGGTGATGATGATATGAATCCGCGCACGCCCCCGCGAGTGTGACGTCACGGTCCTCGCCCTTTGTGTGTGTATATCAGCCAAGAGCCTCACGTCGCTGACCGGCCGCATCGAGTTCTCCAACGACCCCATCGGTGGCTTCATCAATGTGGTGGGAGTGGCTGAGGACGAGGGCGGCCCGCTTGGCTTCATCGGCAACATCGTCGGCAACCTGGTCGGAACGAAGCGGGACAAGGCAGGCCCCCTGGAGGAGATCGAGATGGCCATCGGGGAGATCCACAGCACACAGAAGATACAGGTGGGGAAGAAACACAGACACTTCCCGCATCCATGGCTATCCCCCGACCCTTTCGTCTTGTGTGTCGTTTGCACAGCATCTGCACGACTTTCGCACCAAGTGCCTGGCCCCTGACGCGTGTGAGAACTATTTCGGCCGCATCGAGGAGGGCGAGCTGCAGGGCGGCCCCACCGTCCATCTGCCCTTCTTCGGCAACAAGAAGGCCCTCACCGACTCCTTCTCGACGGTGGAGGTGTGCTGCCGGCAGGCCGAGAAGGTGACCCTCGACAGCCGCCCCTGCGCCGACACCATCAAAGAGGCCCCCGGGCTGGACTCGCTGGTGTGTGAGCACTCCCACGAGCTCACCATCATACGTGCGGGCGGCACCCAGCAGCTGCCCTCCTACATCACGGACGACCCTACATCGCTCTTCCCGAGTGTGTCGTCTGTCATGGTTTCGCAGGGACGGGAAGGCAGGGGTGTGTATGATGGTGGGGCGGGTGATGTGCTGCATGCCCTCTCCCCCCACTTAGAGAAGGTGCGTTTTGAATTGTCTGCCCGCGCGAACCCAGAGGCCACATGCACACTGCTGCCTGATGGCCTGGGGTTTGTTTCAGATGAAGGCAGAGAGTTAGCAGTCCAGTTGACGTACGATTTCGAGCGTGTCACCTTCGATGCAGAGGGCAATTGGGTATACTGGGAAAACGTGTCTGTGGAGTGGAAGTTATGTAGAGAGACAGAGGCAGTGAGGCAGGTGATGGAGAGTGGCCGTGTCTCCTCACTCGACGTGGAGATCAGACATCATTTCAACACTACAGAGTCGCGCAAGTTTTACGCTTCATTCGCTGAGTGTGTGGTGGTGGCGTTTTCAGCCTTTCCCGCCCTCAACAGTGTGGTGCTGTCTGTCCGGTACAAGCCCGGACATCTGGTTAGTATGTTGAGGCAGGGCGCTAAGAAGAGGTGTCGCGTGACAGAGAGGGCTGACGGGACGATAGTGCTGCGGCCCAGCCAGGCCAGACAGAGAGCTAAGAAGAAGGAGGGAGAGGGAGAGGAAGACCGAGAGGGAGAGGGAGAGGATGAGACAGACACCGTCATCAAGAAAGAGGAGGAGTAGAGACACACAATTCACTCACTTACATTGCACTACAGCACTGTCTCGAGTGGGAGGGTATTGGGGTGGGAGGGGCTGTAGTGCATCTTTGGATCCATACATGTGTGTGGGCTGCGGATTGGCTTGTCGGCTCACGGATGGCGTGGAAGGCCTGCCTGGCTGCCTGGGTGTGGGGTCACTGTATGAGAGTGCTGCCACTACTAGGCTCTCGATGACACATGTGGCCCTCACTCCTTGCGGCCCTTCCTGCCAGCCCCTGACAGCCATCTCATGTGTGTGGATGTTCGTGTGTGGATGGGTGGGTGGATGGATGGATGGATGGAATGCATGTTGAACCGTTCCACGTGAGAGAATTCACACACCAGTGTGTCTGTCTGTCTGTTCGTCTCACAAATGCACTCGATGCGGGAAACGAGATGCGGGAAAGGAGATCTCAATGGCGGGCGGAAGAAACTGGTCCACATCCCATCCGCAACACATGGCCGGACGAAACGCACACCACACACGAGCATCTATCTATCCGCTAGCTGCTGCCACCCACCCACATAACAGAGCTAGTTGTTGCCATTGACTGTACACATCCCGCTAATGCTGCTGCTACTGCTACTGTCCTGTCGCCCCTCCAGTGCCACAACCAGCGGCCTGAACCACTCGTGCGACAGAATGTCCTCCACCTTGATTCGACTCAACGGATCCTTGTCCAGCAAGCGGCTGATGAGGGAGGGGAAAGAAGACAGGAGACAGACGGAAACACGGACAGCGCTTGACGGTCTGTCGGCCGGTGTGTGGGGTCAGTCGGCTTACGTGATGAGGTCTCTGGCTTCGTTTGTGATTGGCGGCTTGGACGGGATGACCAGGGGGTCCTGCAGGAGGCTAAACTGGGCTGCAAGTGGGGTCTCGTGCCTGAGAGAAAAATCCCATCAATGACGCGTCCGCCCACCAGGCCGTGCATGTGTGTGTGTGTGTGTGCAGGCGGCAAACATCCCTACCAGAACGGCGGTCTTGCGAAGAGCATGCAGGAGAGTGTGCACCCCAGAGCCCACACGTCCCGTGGCGGCCCCAATACACCGCACTGAGACTTGTTCGAGTCAAACAACTCAGGGCTGCCAAACAGGTGGGTGCCGTCTGCTCTCAGACACCACCAGACCACACCACACCACACCACACCACACACAGACAGATGGATGCACCTACACGAAGCCACCCAGATCTATTGTGTTAGTCACGCCCCACCTGCGTCGTAAAATCGGTGTCCATCTTGGTCCATCTTCTCGGCAGTGGTGAAGTCCACTATCTTGGCCATCCACCCACACGCACCACCCAGCCTCTCACTCACACACTCCTGCCCTCCTCCATGCCCTCCCCCTCCCCCTCCCTCTTGCCGCACCTCCCCTGCCCCTGCCCCTGTCGCTGCCGCCGTGGGTGCCGTCTGTCCTAATCGCTCTATCTCGGTCTCCGCCACGATAGGCGCGTCATCCCAGCAAAAGTCGTCATCATCCCCCCGCAG
This sequence comes from Vitrella brassicaformis, assembly GCA_001179505.1. Classification (NCBI taxonomy): domain Eukaryota; family Vitrellaceae; genus Vitrella; species Vitrella brassicaformis. The sequence goes on along the minus strand of CDMY01000613.1, from coordinate 88,550 downwards.
CCCCATCTCGTCATCGGACGACCCGCACGCATCGTCCTCTTCCATCATGTCGTCGTCATCCAGGGGGTCGCCGCCCCAGCTGCGGCCGTCACTGCCATCGTCCTCTTCATGGTCGTCGTGTTGGATGGCGGGTGCAGGGGGGGCCGGGAGGCTGATAGGGGCGGGGGGTCGTGGTGGGTCTTGTCGGTCGGCTGGGGGAGCGTCAGAGGGGAGCATCAGCTCGCGGACGGCATCTGGGGTGGTGAAGGGAGGAGGGAGGAGGGCGATGTGGGGGTGCGTGGTGGGGTGGTCGGTGGGTTGACTGACTTACCTGTCGCATGTGCGATGGATTTGGTGAGGATGACATTCTCCGGTTTGATGTCCTTGTGTACCACACCCACGCGACGCAGATACATCAGCCCGCACACTACCTGCGCACACACACCAACACACCAACACAGCCACCAGTCAGTCCACTGCATGTATATTCACCCACTCCATCCTGTCTTCTTACATGGACAAGAATGTGCCTCGCCGCGTGCTCACTGTACACCATGACCTTCTTCCCATCCGCGGCGGCCATCTCCTCCTCACTCCCACCCGCGCCATTATCACTACTCGTTTGTGGCAGCAGCAGGGCGCCCGATGCGCCTATGCTGCTCGATGTCGATGGCTGGTCCTGCCCCTTGTTGTCCATGGGCACCGAGTAGGCCATCTTCTTGGTGTCCCACTTCATGATTTGGCCGCCGTCGAGGTACTCCAGTATGACGTATAGGTAGCCCTTGTCAGTGTCCGTCAGCACCTACACACACATACAGAGGCAAAGACGTGTGTGTGTTTGCCTGAATGGATGGAAAAATCCCCCGACACACACCTGCATCTGGCGGCAGATGTTGGGATGGCTGAGTGTCGCGTGCAGCGCTATCTCATCGAGCACCTGACATGGATGGACATGAGAAGGCACGGCCACAGAACGTCAGTCAACCCACTTGTTTGCTGCACCACCTCTGTGTGTGTGTCAATGAATGTCTGACCGACCTTCGAGAGGGCGCTCTTGGTCTTGACGAGCCCGCCCGGGCCATACACTGCCGTCCGGTTCGACTGAAGCGATGACAGCAAGAACACCTGCATGGAACACACACACACACACACACCTCTGAACAACCGCATGCATGTTGATCTTGATCTCTGGCATAGAATACCTTTGCCGCATACTCCTTGTACTTTTCATCGGCCTTTTTGACTTTCCTCACGCGGGCCCAGCTGCCTCTGGCGATGAATCGGTCGACGAGGTACTCGTTGACATACCTGTCGCCCCGCTGGCCCTTTCTGTACACCACGGGGACGCCTGGCAGGTCCGCATCTGCCGCGTCGTCGTCGTCATCAGACCATCGATGGGCGGAGATCTGCGACATTTGATGAGTCAGGAAGACGGCAGATCAGCCTCAAGCATCTTCTTCGCTCGCTCTTCCGCCCCTCGCTGAGCTCGCACGAAGAGGCGAAAAATTGGGAGAGAGGCGAAAACCGCTGCTGGGAGGCGTGAGCACCACCGTCTGGCTTGGAGGCCCGATGAGGTTCGCATTTCAGCCCAAGGCTGCACTGCCGCCTGCCTTGTATCCCTCCAAGCCTCCCAGGTCCGCCCTGATGTACCCACAGCGCTACAGCCAGCGGCTGGTGGCCTCGAGCGCCACTTTCATCGTCCCCATCGCTGTGGCTGTCTGTCAAAACCACTGGGACTTCGCTACGCTGGCATCGCTCGTTCTTGTGACTTCGCTCAACCACTGGCGCTCCCCTGTCTTCACAAGGTGTGAAGGGGTGGTGGGTGGGGAGGGAATTTAAGGCAAGGCAATGAGGGATATCGGGAGAGAGAGCTGCTGACTGTCGTGCGTGTTACTGTGTGTGTTGCTGTGTGCAGCTGGAGGCGGCGGGTTGACACGACGCTGGTGCGGGGAGGCACAGTCTACCATCTCGTGCAGGCGCTCAAGGGACTGCAGGTGCGCATCGATTTCCCACGCGAGGACAGACCAGACACTCACTGCTAATGCAGATCGATGCACGACACTCGGCTAAATTTCCTGTCTGTCTGTGTTGTTTGTGCTCACAGCTTCTGCCTCTGCTCGGCTTCCTCTCCCTGACGTCGGTCGGCGCGTCGCTGTATCTGATGGCCATCGTCTACGGCCAGAAGGGGGAGCACAACCGGGCGTCGCTGTGCCATGTGGGCTTCCACCTGTCGTTCGTGGTGGGCAGCTGTCTGCTCTACTGCACTCTCAACCCCTCGCCCATGGACCTCCCCATCCCTGTCGCCCTCACCGTGGCCAGGCTGCTGCCCAGAGACTGACTCACTGATCACTGACTGACCTCCCGGCAGCAAAGACAGACAGGCCGACAGAGAGGGGGGAGAGGGAGGGAAGTGGTTTCCTCTTCTGTCTGTGAGAGAGCTCTCTCCCGGGGCGGCGATTTTGACATCTTGACGGTATGGACGGACATACAGGGAGGGCGGGGAGGGGAGGGAAGGGGAGGGGAGAGAGGCGTGTGTAGGTGTACATAGGTGTGCGTTCGTTCGATCGGTGAGGAAAGGCGGGACCCGATAACAGACAGAGGCGGGAGGCAGCGTCGCGCCGCTTTTTCGGTTTTTCGATATATGTCCATGTCGGCTTATGGGATGGACAGCTCAGCTGGATGGACATATATCGGGTGAGTGAGCATGATGGAGCAATTTTCCGTGTGGAACGTACGAACCATCGATGTGCGTGACGAATGGCGTGTGCGTTGGGGGGGAAAGGACGGGTGTGTACTGACTGCCTTCATGCAGTGGTCGTGAAATGCTCTCTGAGCTAGAGAGAAGGTGGGTCACTCACTGATCGACTAGAGGTCAACTTGTACAGGGCACAGGAGTAGGTAGATAGGTCAGGATAACTAACTGGCTGGAGGCAGGCAAGGCAGGGAGCGGGGGAGATTGCAAACCTGATTTGTCTGCTAGCACTTTGCCGAACGAACACATACGCGCTAGCTAGCTGTTCTGACGCTCACCACATTACCTCTACCTCTCTGCCACTGGCCCTGTCTGTCTGTCTGCGTGTGAATGGCTGGCTGGCTGGCTGACACTAGCAACTAGTAGGGTGGATGGTATGGTGCGTCCTGCATGCAGCATGGTTTGCCTTGCCTGCCTGCCTGATGCGGTGGGTGATCTCTGTCTGTCTGCCCACGTCATGTACAGCAAAGGGCAGAGGGACGGACATTGGCATATGTTCGTTCTTGTGAGACGATGTCGCTGGTGGCAACGAGGGCTCGCAGAGCCAATTAACATGTGTGTGAGGCCTGAGAGACTCACAAACAGCAGAAAACACTGAGAACACCACAGTAAGGCTTCAGCGACGTAACAGTCTCTCTCGGGTTCGAACCGAGGTTGCTGGATGGCATCCGGCGGCACGGTCAAAGTCCAGAGTGTTTCCACTACACTAAGAGACCAAGCATCATACAGGTGGTACAGCCAATATATTGGTTCTTTTGGGAACACCTCCTCAGTCGTTCACACTTCTGCAGCTGTTGGAGTGGCTGCAGATCTGCCGACCGGTGATGTGATGAAGATCCGCCGGTTGTCTGAGTTGGGTGACCTCGGCCTGTGGGCGAAAGGCCCCAACTGGGAAAGCCGACGATACTTCGTCCGAAAGGCAAGACTAGACGCCATTCCATTCACCGACTGACTGGACTGCCTGATGCACACAAAGTTGGATCTTGCTGGCTGGCTCATGGATATATGATCAGGACGGGACGAGCTTTTCGCTGCATGACACTCACGTGGCGCCCAACACGCAGACCAACATACAGTAAGTGAGCAGCCAGCCAACACAGGCGGCCGGCTCGGCTGCAGCACATGGAGATGGATCATTCATTGTGCCGACCGAATGATGGATGGATGGATGGATGGATGGCTGCAGCTACGCCAACCACATCGAAGCCTGCCTCATCTACAGCGGCTCATGCACAGTGACTGACAAGCAGACCGGCGAGGCACACGCCCTTGGTGCGGGGGAGGCCTACCTGCTTGACCAGCACGACAGACACTCGGTGACCGCCGGCCCTGACGGCTGCAAACTGGTCTGTGTGTTCACACCGCCCTGTGACGGCCGGGAGGTGCACAATGAGAAGGGCATTTATCCCGTGATTACTGAGAAGGGCGTCTATTACGAGAGGGCGGACGCTCTGCAGGCGGAGATTGACATGCTGGAGGCATTGGTCAAGGACAAGAAAGAGGAGCTTCTGAGGATCAAGGGGGCGTAGATGTGAGAGGCTGTCAATGACGTCGATCTTTTGTGCGGTTGGTGTCGGTGTGGCGTGATGGTCTTTATCTTGATGTGAGGCATATATATGTTTTGTTGTTGACTGTGTGCATGAAGACACGTACATGTAGTATATTTGATAGGCAGCACTCACTCACTAACGCGTCCGTCCCCGTCTTCCTGTAATCACTCACTCGAAGGTTCGTGTACACGATGGCTGGCAACACAACCAACACAGACAGACGCACACACAGACAGCGACAACACGCACACACATCTAGACACATGCACACAGGCAGGCAGGCAGTGAGGCAGGTCCCTCCCTCCCTCCCGCCCTCCCTCGTGCATGTGATGTGCACCCATGCATGTGTGGTTGTGGATCAATCACACCAGTCAGTCGTCCATCCGTCCATCAGTCGAGTCATCCATCTCACTCACTCAGTCGCTCTCTCCTCTCAAAACTCATCCCTCTGGATGCATCGATGCAGCACGCATTTCTTCATTGTCAGGCACGCAGGCAAGGCAATCGTCACCGCGCTGCGCTGCGCTCGCTGCAAGCAGGGGCCACTCACCAACCACCCACCCGCCCCACCGACCCTCCCTGCCACACACATACATACATCCAACTAACCAGCAGTCACCCACACGGCAGGCACCCTGCTGCAGCAGACAGGCAGGTAGACAGACAAGGCAGCTAGTCGAGGTGAGGCGAGGCGAGGCGAGGCAAGGCGGCATGTGAAGTTCCCTCCTTTACTCTACAATCAGTAGAGTCGATCGCTCCCGTCTGCGTGATGGGCCCTTCCTTTTGCTTCCTCCGAGCACCCACATCCACCCTCCCTCCCACCCCTCCCCTTCTCTATACAACAGCAGGGCATCAAGTATGTATGTAAGTATGCATGTATGTGTGTATGTGTGCGCGGTGGGTCCATCCGTTCAGCAGTCGTGTGCGACGGAGCGTGTTGATGTGTGACCTCAGACAGACGTGTGGCGGGTGGCGCGGCAAGTCGAAAAATCATTCCTGTGACGCAGGCAGCGCATGTCAGGCAGGCAGGCAGGCAGGCAGCATGTCTCTAGTCTGCCCGGCGTGAGTTGTCACCTTCTGCATTCTCCTCTCGCCAACCGTGGGTCGGCTCAATTGTCCGTATCTCGCAGACTGGCGAGCCACAGGCAATCGGGCCGCAGCCCGGACGGCGAGAGAAGAATGCAGGGCTGACAGACAGAAGCAACCGTATCGCCACACGTTTGGCAGGGTGGCAATGCAATGGGCACTAAAGCTACACGCATGGACGTATGGGTCGACGTAGACAAGACAGACAAGCAGGCAGGCAGGCACGGAAAAAGATCCTCATCTCTCGTGTTGCTTGCCTTTGTTCCTCCCTCTCTCTCTCTCTCTGTGTGTCTCTCTCTCTCTGGCTCCCCGGCTGCTCAGTAGAGCGTCTCTCGTTCCCCATACACACCACACCACACACAGATGGGCAAACGGAAACAGACAACGAGTGTTGTGCTGATGAAAGGAAATGAGAGGAAGAGCGGTCAGTGTGAAGAGGCAGGCAGGCAGGCAGGGGAGAGCGGACAACGCAGCAGAGAGAGCCAAATTCGTTTCAGCCATCCATTCACTTATTCATGTCATGTGTGTGTCGAGAGAGAAGAAAGACTAGAGGAAGGCAAGGCAGGAGTGCATCCATCCAGGCAGTCAGGCTGGCAGAGGTATTGATACATACAGACACAGGCGAGGTTCGTCGATCGATCCACATGATACAGACAGACACATTCGCATGCATGATGGTACATATGCCCTCTCTTTAGGCATTCATTCATTGGTCGCTCATCTCACTCACTCTATCGCTCAATCGCTCACTCAATCAGTCACTCTGTATTATAGAAGAACGGGTGGATGCATGGACGAATGGATGGACGCACGGACGGAAAAATGAGAGCAGGGCAGGGCAGGAGTGTGGTGTGATTGGATGGATGAATGGTGTGGCATGCCGTGTATGCATCGTACGCATGGACACCTCCCTCACTCCCTCCCTCCCTCCCTCCCTCCCAACACGCGGACAAAATCGACCAATCACAGGAAAAGGAAGGAGGAAGAAACCCACTCAGCCACCTGCTCAGCCAACCCAGCCTCGCCGTCGTCTGCCTTGCCGTCGTCTGCCTTGCCTTGCCTGCCTCTAGATTTAGAGGTGCCCCCTCCATTGCTGCTGGCCATACATGGCCCCCCCGTAACCCATGTACACATGGTGCCCCTCGTACGGCCCCGGCTCATGCGGCCCCAGCACGGGCGAGAACCCGTGGCCCTGGTGGGCGGGCGGGAATGGCATGGGCGGCGAGGGGAATGAGGGCGTGGTCTGTGGGTAGTGCCTGGAGGGGGAGGGCGGCAGGGGGATGGGCGACTCCACGCCGGAGGGAGGGGCGGGGGCGTACGATCGCACGGGGGCATCCGCATGGTCCAGAGCAATCTGCACACAAACCATGGAGAGAGAAGACGATTGCGGCTGTGCATGTCCGTGTTGGTCCATGTGTGTTTGGACATACCTGTCTTCCATCGATCGTGTGTGGCGCTGCACCGAAGACCGCCTGGACGGCTTCAGGGGAAGAGAAAGTCAGAAAACCGAACCCACGACTCCGACCCGTTGTCGGCTCTGACACAGACACAACACACAGAGGGAGAGAACACATGTTAGTTGGTGTGTCACGGCGTCGTCTCATTTGGTCAGTCAGTCACCTTTGGGGATGTATGCGTCGGTGACTTCCCCAAACTTGGCGAAGTACCGCCTCAGATCGTCAGCAGAGGTGGAGTACGACAGCCGTCCGACGAAGAGCTTGGAGCCAGGGAGGGCCATGTGCGACGGCACGCCACCGAGACCGCCTGGCATGGGCCCGCCCACCGACGGCGGATAGGGCGCTCCCTGACAACACACACACATGGCCAGACATGGATGCCCAATAATGCCCGTATCTTCCCCCCTTGCCCCCTTCATGTTGCCTTCCTTACTTGTGGTGGGGTGAGTACCCTGGGGTACTCGCCCTCTTCCCTCATCCAGGAGTCCTTCCTGATGCCCCCCGGATATGGCGTCCCATACGGCGGTGGCGGACCCGCCGGCCAGGGCGGCGCGCCATGCGCTGGGGGAGGCTGCCCGCGAGCCGCCGGAAAATGGGAATCGGGGGGCGCACCGCTGATGAACGACGTGCGAGTCGTCGAACCTGCACACACACACACCACCACACCAGAGAGCATCCTCGTGTGTGCATTGCATTGGACGGATGTGATGGTGCCCTTTCGATCAGGTGTGTACCTGTGGGCGGTCCTGCTGATGGTGGGGTGGGTGATGGGACGGGGGATGGGCCCTGGGGAGGGCCCAGGGGGGGCTGCGCGCGATCCTCGCCACGCTCAGACATGCGAACCTTTGCACCGAACACTGCACAACACAACACCGCCATACACAGAATGGTGCATGTGGGAACCTGTCGGCCTGTGCTGTGGTGGGCTGTCTTACGGTCGTTTCGGTCTCTCGATACGGCCCGATCGATGACCACCTGGCGATTGTGAACGACGTGCATCGGCGTTGCTAAGGCCTGCAGGAGAAGGGAATGCACACACAGGTCTACTGACCGGCCATCTCGCCCGCCCTCGTGCGCATGCGCGTACCCTTTCGACAGCTTGCTGGTCAGTGAATGACACGAATCCGAATCCCTTGTTCATATAGGGCTTGTAGGGGTTGCGCGGCACATACGCATCGCTCACCTCGCCAAACTGATGAACACGACACACACACCGATCATCCATCCATACGAGTGAACAGATTCTCTGCTTTTCTCTCTCCCCTTCCCACCTGCTGGAAGTGGCTCCTGAGATCGTCCCCAGTGACCTCAAAGGGCAGTTTGGTGACGAAGAGTCTGTGCCTCAGTGCGACTAGATTCCTCCCTCCCTCCTCTCCTGGCCCTCCAGGTGCACTTGGTCCAGCCCCCGTTGGCTGAGCCGGTTGCTGCATTGGGTCGGAGGACGCTGCATAAGGGCGTTTCGGGCTGGCGGGTAACTGGCTGTGTGGTGGAACCGGCAGAGAGCCGCTGCTCATCGAAGGGATGCCGAAGCCGACCCACACACGAGAACAACCTAGCAGCTGCCGACCGATGACGCGCAGTCGTCATGCAGGCGGCGGCTCCCAAGCAATGGAAAAATCACGAGCGGGGCGGGATAATGACTCATGGCTGGGCGGGGACGGGCACACTCATCGCATCGCTTTCACCGGCTCCTGCTTGCCCTCTCCTTGTCCCTCCCTCCTCGGACACACAGACCGCCTCTCGTCCAATCAATCGCTCGTTCGGCTGCTTCCTCAGTAATCAAGCAGCTCACGCTGAAAAATGAATTGGGTCTCTGGTCGGCTCTTGTGACCTCTGCCGTGTGCACCCACGCGGTTGGAGGCCAGGGGCTGGGAGATCTGGCTCTCGTGGCTCGCGAAGTTTCTGCGCGCAGAGCGGTAAATTCATGCGTTCCCCATGCGACAGGCTCTGTCTGGTGCCGCCATCCTGCCGCCCCAGTCTGCATGCATTATCACCTTCTCAGGCCAGCCGAGGTCGAGGAACTCGCAGTCAATGCCGCATCCCAGCTGCAGATCTACACGTCTTGGACCTCCCTACATTCCAGGACACTCAACTTGATGCCGCTGCTTGCACGTGGTATAGCTCCACCGATACTATGCGTATGGCGCCACCGGCGTCAGCAAATTGACAAGGGGCTCAATCGGTGCCTGAATCTGCTGGGCCTCTTCGGAGGTTGCTGGAGTGTTGGATTGGTCCGCAGGCCATTCTGTGGCTCCTCGGAGGTTCGTGAGTCGCTGGTCACATGCCAGACGTGTGCAGCCGCGTGCGCGTGCGCGTGTGGACATGTCGATGGTCGATGTGGGCGTGTCGAGATGTGTTATCGATACATGAGTGCATTCAGACTTGCGTCTGTGCCTTTGTATGCGATGGACTGACTGTCTGAATGTGTGTCACTGAATGGACTTACAGGCAGCACGTGTTCACGTGTTGACTCACCCTCATGCACACATTCACACAGCATCATGCTGCACACACACGGTCGTGTGAGGTGACTCGGTTCAGATGATCCCTTTGTCTCGCATTCTTTGCAAGCGCACCAGCGCCTTTTGCTCAACCGCAATAGAGCCGTTCCTCTCACACAGATAGGCTTCAGCATACTCGTCATACCTACAGACAGACAGACAGACAGACAGAAAAGCAGACAGACATCAAGTGCCTGCATGTCTGCCCTACTTGGGGTGCCTTGTCGAGCGGTGATCAAAGAGGTCAACGTATCGCGAACCGTCCCACCACCAGCCCTCGGGCAGATCGGTGGTGTCGCACTTGGATGCGACAAGACAGTGCTCGGCCTCCGACAGATCAGTCGCCTTGACCGGGGTTGGGGGAGATGGCAAGGGAAGCCTGGACGCATCCATGCCATGCAAAGGGGAATATGCGGTGGGAGGCTTCTAGCAGTCTGAGTGAGCTTCTCTTTTAACCTGCACCGGTCCACCGCATCTGTGACGGCCCTCTCGAGGTCACTCGCCGTGCGGTCCGCTTCTCTCTCGCTGCTCAGCAGCCATACGATCGCCTCTCCTTTGCAGCCACCTCCAGGGTGGCAGCCCTCGGCCGCGGACAGCCACGTCACCGACAGGCCGGAAGGGGGGAAGGGCTGCTGGGATGTCTCGATGAGCGACAGCAGCCCGCTGCATTGGGATGATGGGCGCAGCTGCTGCATTTGGTTGTATACTGTGTCGCTGCTGTGGGATATGAGGTCGGCCTTGAAAGCACCGTACGTGCCCTTGTATTTCTCGCATGTTGCCAGCAGGACAGCCTCTTCCTCGTCCTGGCTGTCTTGCTCCTCTGGCGAGACAGGCCGAGTGGAGGGATGGGATACGATCATTCGGACCGGTCTGCGCAACACTTCATCACTCAATGCTGAATGCATGTGCTCCTGCCCTCTCACCTTTTCACGATGTCCATCAGTCGCTCCTTCGCTGTCTGGACCAGAATGGGGAACTCAAACGGGATCGCGACTCTTCTGACCACGACCTTTGCTTGTGTCTCATTGGGTGATGTGGTGATGGACGGGGCGAGAAGACGCTCCAGCAGCTGCTGGGGGTCGTGAAAGTGCGGCACAGACGAACCGTCGGCCATGAGCTGAGACACCAGTGTGTGTGAGGGGTTGGTCGCGCGGATGATGGGCACGCCAGCACACAGGGAGCGGACGGCCGACAGCATCAGCTCCGTCGCCTGCAGGCGTGCATCCATCCATAGGATGAGAGGCACAGACACGATCGTGCGGCACTGATCCGATCTCACCTGTTTGCTCTTGAGCTCATCAACGGTAGCCGACAGTTGTTCCGGCGCTGCCACGACAATCTGGCACCAGCCGGGCACAAAGGGCAGAGGCAGCCACGGGTGACGGAGGGCTGCACACACACACACGGAGCCACACACGGATCGGCTCCCACACCAGAGCGCAATTCTCACCCGTTGCACATGGTTCGCTGGCGTCACCACCCACATGGAAGCTCGACGCATCAGCGAGCGCCACAACAGCGCGACACGTGACCCGCTTCGTCACCTCCTGGTTGTCCATCAGCACAGGCAGTATGCGGCAAGGGAACGCCGGACCGCTCAGACACATCACCACCCACGATCCCTCGTCTGCTGACATCTTCATGAGCTCCCCTTCTGCCCGCTTGATGCTCACATCGCCACAGTCATCGAGAGAGACCACCGGCACTGTTTCGCTGCGGGTCCGCTTCTGCAGCTCCGATGCGACACGCTCGGCGAAGGGTGCGAGGGAGAGGTGGCTGGTGCTGTTGCTGCCAGGGAGGGCGGTGATAACGAGGAGGTTCCTGCGGTTGGAGAGGCCGGATTGGGCAGTAGGCAGCTCGTTGTTCATCAACGACACCCACTGACGGCGCGCCCTAACAAATGAATGACAGGACAATGGAGGTACGGTGACTCAGTGGCTCTCTGCTCTCTCACCTTGCCACAAGCGTGTGGGAGTGGTTGTCTCCGAGCAGGGTCGCCATACAGAGGGCCTCAAAGCTTTCCCTCAGCTTCTCATCCCTGAAGCGCGGCACTTCTGTGAGTGTGGGTGCCTTCCCGTAGTCCCTCTCCTCCACTGATGCCAGCCCGTCCTGAATGCCACGCACCAACGCCCTGGTCACCAGTCGGCTCCCACTCTCCCGGGCAGATGTGGTCTTGGCAAGTACGTCATCTTCCACCACAATCTCCCACTGCTGCCTTCCCTCCTCTGTCTGTGTGGCCTGCCACTGCCGCGCTATGCCGATCGGCACAGAGACGGCCACATAACGAAGAGAGAGGGGGTCGCTGTGGCCGCTTGAGCCGATCACCCACACATTACCGTGGCGGGCTGCAGAGCTGGATTGAGTCATCGTGACCATCCGGATGTCCGACAGCTCATCGAGACGGATAATATGCTGCCCTGTCTTGTGGCTTGACACGATGTAGCCCCGCTCATGCGCACGCACGGATCCGGTGATGGTCAGGGGGAGGAACACGGGGGCGGGCGAGCGGCTGCTTGTTGTTGTGCCATAGAGCAGCTGCAGGCACGGCCAGTGGATACCTCCAGTCGCCTCCTCATCGATGGTGTTGCCGAGGCCACGGTCCGCAGAGATATGTGGCGAGCGTCGGGTGAGCGTCCACCGATCGAGACATGGGATGGAGGCCGTGATCCTATGACCAACGGCCCTCATTCCCCGCCCCTCTGTCGGCTGCGTGATGAAGAACGAATCACCATAGCTGACAGTCCAGTCATCTGCATTGCCCAGCGTGAGTGAGATGAAGACGAGCAATGTGGCGGGGGGCCGCTTGGTGGTGGGAGAGAGGAAGACCCGCAGACCACACGCATCAAAGACCTCCAGCTGAAGAAGAAAGGCATATAGACATTCATAGGTGGATACACTGGCGCATTGTGGTGCCATATTGCTTCACTTGCCTCAAGTGAGAAATCTTTGCAGAGGTCGGCAGGCTTGGCAGGGTCCTCCCCGGTCGCTGCCAGCTGTGTGGAGAGCTCCTCCACCACCTTTTCGTGTGCCTTGTGTCTCAGGCACTCCCGTGTCTCGTCCTCAGTCGAACCAAGGAGGGTCTTCTCTTGGGCGAGTGGATCCTTTGTCAGGTACGCAATGGACGCACCCAGCGCGCTGATCAGCGCCAGGTAAGCGCACTCCCTCACCGTCCTCGTGTCTCCTCCTTTCTTGTCTCCATTGATGCCATCGATCTCGGCTTCCTTGTCGATGAAGTATGTCCGTGTGGCCTGGCAGCCCGTCGCTGGGTCGCTGGCGTGCAAGACCAGATGCGTTGGACCAGGGATGCTGCCGACTGTGATGGTCTCTCCCCTCTCTGTCGCCTCTCCTTCCCCAATGCAAGCCGACTTCTCATACACCGCCCTTGCAGCACCATTAACGGCCACACGCTTAGAGAGGGCCGTCATCCGCTCATTCACAACGCCCTCAGGCAAGCCTTCCATAAGCGCATAGGCGAAATGGCTCGTCAGCGGCTCCACCAGCTGGCTCAGCCGACATGCCGCCCGCTTCTCGGGGGCCTTGCTGTCGAGGGCAGCGAGTGTCTGCTGCCATGCGTGTGTGAAGAAGGGCAGGGGGCCATTGATGGTTGTGGAGAGGGATGAGAGGTCCCACTCGGCGAAAAGCGTGGCGCGGAGGGCGGGAAGGACCCCTTTGGGCTGTTTCGTGGCAGAAAAGAATCCGAGATGGAAGTCGTCATAAGCATACGATTGGATCAAGGGCCACTGCTCTGACGATTTAGAACATTGTAGAGAGAAAATTGGTCATCATATCTGCCGGGTGTGTGTCCTTGCGCCCCTCATACCTATCTCAGATACTTGGTCCGGATGTATCGGGATTCCCACCGCTTTGACGCCGCGGACAGCATCGAGGAAGCAAGCCACCTTGAGCGCCTCAAAGGCCGACGAATCGGCCTCTACCTCCGCTGAAGGGGATACGATTTCACACCCAGGCCACAGTGCAAGCCGCTGTGTGAGGGGGTCGTGGAGCGAGGAGGGGCAGAAGACCACAATGCGGGTGGCCGAGATGACACAAAAGACGTCGTCGTATTGGATGTCGAGGGACTCGCTGACACGTCGGCCGCATTTGCCATTGAGCAGATAGTTCGCCAACGCCCTGCTCCCGTCGTTTTCGTGCCCATCGTAACCTGCAGAAGGAATAGATCGGACAGATCCCTTGTGTGTGTGGCTGTTTTTGTACAGGAACAGTACTCACCAAGGATAAGAAGGAGAGCGTCCAGCTCCAGCGCATCCAGCAGCTGTTTTACCCTGACGAGTCGGCCCACCGGAGCTGCCCCAGTGGTCTGTTCGGCACGGGACGACACGACACGCGAGAAGAGCTCACACGCTCGATTGAGTGACATGACTTGGTTCCCGTGAGACGATGTGATCGCAGGCCCAGGATGCTGAGACGAAGTATAAGGGAAGAATGACGACCGCTGCCAATGAGACGGTGCCGCCCCCACCCCTCTTTGAGCTCGCAAGTGAATGACAGAGCAGTAGATCTGGCGATGGCAGGGCGGCTGCGGCCTCCCGAAAACCTCCCTGTCAGCTTTGACTGCCGAGATAAGTGGCCTGTTCTGAGAGCTGTCCTCGACCAACCCGTCCAGCAAAACGCCGGCACATGCTGGATCCACGCACCCGCCGTTGGATGGAAATGCTATGCCTTACAGCAAAGCGGCTGGCAATCTGAGGATCTCCGGGAACTGTCCCATCTGTGCACTGAGGAGCGGGTGATGCGTCTGTGCGGTGTTGCCTCTGCTGAAGATGGTGGAAACCCTGCTCATGCACTGGAGTGTCTGACCGGTGCGCCTCCTATGCGCGTTGGCCATGGACGCACGGAGCATGAGAGGGTGGAGGAGATCTGCCGGTACAGATGAAGTAAAGAGATGATATACGAGACCGATCTGTTTGGGCATCCTTCTTATTCAGATGGATCGAGCACAAGGGGCCCGTCGTGTCCACAGGTACGTTTGAGGGATACTTTGGCACCTGTTGATTGGCGTCCTTTGATTCAGGTTTTGAGGTCACGGCTGATTTCACTGGCGCGCCAGAAGGCGCGTACGACACGCAGAGTGGGCACACGACACCGCGGGGCCTGCACGCCGTTGTCATCGACGGCTGGAAGAAGATGCCATACGGCCAGTGGGCGTAAGTGAAGATGACTGGCTCATCCGCTACTATCGGCCCTGTAACTCTGCTGCCTGCGTGCCTGCCTTTTTTTTGCAGGTGGTTAGTCAAGAACAGCTGGGGCGATCGGTTAAATCACAAGGAGGTCCCCTTCGGCCAGGACGGCATCGATGCCGGGGTCCTCGGCATTCCGCGCTTCCCTCTCGGGTACCCTGCGCCCTCGCCCATCCCCCGGTGGCGTCTGGCCATCTCGGGAGAGCCCCTGTGTGGGCCGTGGCGGGAGAGGGACAGTACTGACTCGACATCCTACCACCTTTGTTACTACGTCGAGCGGCAGACAGGAGAACGGCGGCTGGCCTTTGTGGCAACACCAGGCCCTGACTTGTGCAAGTGCTGCGTGCTCCCGATCACTAGCCAGGCGAGGGAGACGGGTGTGCATGAGGGGAATGGGTGGCTGACTGAGGAATTTATGGACAACTCACTGCTGTCGTCTCTCGGGGTGAGGCCCGATGAGTCAGGCATTTTGTGGGTCTCAGTGCGACTCCGTGTGACGGGAGAGGACGAGCTTGAGCTCTCGTTCAAGCGGCAGGACAGGGGGTACACCATGTTCGTGTACGAGAGAGTCAGATTCTCGGGTAGTCGCGAGGGGAGAAGCACGCTTAAGGAGCTGCAGTCACCGGTTGCCCCATCGTATCAGCCTGTGTACGTGGTGGGTGAGGAGGGGGGAGGGTGTGGAGTGCCATCGCCAATGCTCTGTGACTGAGCAGGCAAGCGATTGGTTCGGTGTGAGTGTGGTGCGAAGTGTCCTGTTCTGTTCTTGTCGGCCGATTTTTGTGGTCGACTCATACGTGCGACAGTCTGACGGATGCGCTGGACACAGTGATGCCTGACTGTGACGTGAGTGACGTCCTGTACAAGCGTCTCATGAACATATCTATACACGTGCGTCTGGGCATGGTCCAGAAGCCAACACGGCTATAGCTACATATCTGCGCCCTCATTGATCTGCACATTGGGGGTCACTTGAGTGATCCCCAGGTCTTGCCGGTCTTGCACCTGACCTTCAGCGGCACCTTCAGCCGAACCACACGCTCCATCACTGACACCACCACTGAACTGCACACACCAACGCGCACGCACACACCGCATACACATGGTGTTGCATGCACCACACAAGCGCTTCTCAGACTGACCTGACATGGTCGAGCACGTCGTCCCTGACTTCGAACAGCAGTTCGTCGTGCAGCTGCAGCACCAGACGCACAGAACGGTCGCACTCACACGCACTACCAACCCACTGGCCCCCCGATGCGGCCGATGCTGCTGCTGCTGCTGCTGCGGGCGATGCTGCAGGTGACGTCTTGGGCGGTGTGTGTGGGTATTTCGATCGGTGGGTGGGGGGGTCTGTTTGTTGGTCGAGGGCGTCGGTGACGGCCACCATGGCACACTTGATGATGTCCGCACCAGACGCCTGCAGCCAAAGAGGGAGGGAGGCAGGCAGACAAGTGGAGAGGGGGTATGTGTGTGAGTCTTTTGCATCCCTTTCTGCGTACCTGGCACAGTGTGTTGATGGCCTGCCGCTCCGCCTTGCTGCGCTCAGCCCAGTCGCTGCCAGCCGCCCATCGACACACACAGACACACACACACACGTGCACATCTCTCTCCTTGTGTGTTGCGTGGATGCCCTTGCTCATTCCCGCGCTGTCTGACCTGCTCTTGAGTCCCGGTAGGTATCTCCGTCTACCGAGCAGCGTCTCCACGTAGCCATGGCGACGGACCTTGTCGCGGCACCGCTCCAGCAACGACCGTGCCCCCTGCACAGTCAGTCGCATGGTGATGCACACGGAGACAGAGGAAGGACTGATGGATGGATGGATGGATGGATGCACGTACCGGGAATCGCTGGTGGAATCGTTTGATGAAGTCAGGTGCATCCCTGACGTCCATGTCGAGCTGCCTGGCCAGACCCCTGGCGCTCATGCCGTACAGCAGCGCATAGCACAGCCTCTTGGCACTCGCGCGCTCCTGGCCCGTCACACACGAGTCACTCTGACAACACACACAGACATGCAGGCAGACAGACAGACAGATGGACGCCAGGAAACGGGTTTGTGTGTGGTGGGTGGATGGGCACCTTCTCGAATATCTCGGCTGCGATGGTCGTGAATGGGTCTTTGCCCTCGTTGAATGCCCGCAGCAGCATGGGATCACCGCTAAAGTGACAAAACAGCCGAAACTGCACACGAGTGCACACAGCACAACAGCGCAGCCCGACACGGCCACAATCCACCACCAACCACATCACACGCCATCTTCCCCCGTCTGTCCGTCTCACCTCTATCTGTGAGTAGTCGACAGTCAGGAGGGTCCAGCCGTCCTCACACCGAAACATGTCACGCAAGGTCACGTTGCTGACAAGCACCTTTGGCGGAGCTCGCTGCTGTTGCTGTTGCTGTTGCTGCTGCTGCTGCTGTGGCGACCCAGCGGATGCAGCGGGCGGCAGGGCTGGTGGCTGTGGGGGTGTGGCTTGGGGCGGGGTAGGCGGCGGCACCTCTGATGTGCATCGGTACACCTTGTTGGCCGGGTAGGTCAGCAGGGGGCCGTCCGGCCGGTGCAGACGGACACGCACCTGGACAAAAGAGATAGGGACATACGTCAAAGAGACAGCCGACAGAGGGGCCGTGTGTGGTGCTCTTCTGACCTGCCTCACTACTTTGGCGTCTTCGTCAGAGTAGTGGTGCCCCTTCTCGCGCCAGTAGTCAACGAGCGGCTTGGCCTGGTCCCCCTTGGCCCCTGCTGCCCCATAGGGGTCCATGACCGACTTGTCGAGCAGGATCGAGTGCAGCACGCCCTTGTGGAACATGCGGCTGAAGTCCACCTCCACCGTCTGGCTGTCCTCGGGCTCGTCCCCCGGGGGAGGTTGGTCCGCCCGCTGCACAAACACCCACTCATAGCGATCACCGACAGTCTTGTTCGGATGACCACCATCATCTTGCTCGCCGTTGGTGTTGGTGCCGCCACCAGCGGCAGCGGCAGCACCCGGCACCACCCCATCTCCACTGCCAGTGCCCTGCGTGGAAGCCAGGATGCTGCGGAAGAAGGCCATTGATGCGTCGAAGAGCTGTGGGGCGAGTGGCGGTGCCGCGTGTGAGAGGCCGATGAAGGGGTGGAGTCTGTGTGTGAGGGCGGGGTGCAGGTGTGGGTGTCTGGTGATGGCAGCCATGTCTTTGTGGATGCTGGGGAGCTTGGGGAGGTAGATCAGGTGCGGGTTGTCCACCACGAAGAGGTTGGGCTCATGCGACGAGAAACGACCCGTGGCTGTCCCGGTCATGTTGAAGTGAGACCTGACACACACACACACCAATACACACATGCACACACACATGCAAGGATGTGTCTTGCCATCCCTCGTGTGTCTGACTCACTTGACGCGAGGTCTCATGAACTTGGGCGGCCACTCGCCCAGGTCGCGACCAATCGGCTGGTCCTCCGCCTGCAGCAGCTGCATCACGCATGATGAGCACAGGGGGTCGAGGCCGAATGTGGAGGTCCTCGGCCGTCCTGGTGGTGGTGGGTCGACGTATGTGGCGAATGTGGCGATGGTCTGTGACTTGCGCTGTAGGTCGATGAGCTTCCTGTACCCCTGGATCAGCTCCACTATCGGCGGCGGGTTCCTGATCGCATTCAAGATGTCCTGACACACACACACATACACCACACGAATGATATGAGCCCGCCCTGCAGTGCTGTCCGTCCGTTTGGGTCATGCCATGCACACCATGCCGGATCGGTATCTGATGTTGCCGTTCGGCTTGCGTCTGAAGGTGACGCCGTCGGGGACGGGCAGCTGGAGGTCGCGGAAGAGGGCCGCGCCGGTGTCCTCAGCCGACTGGAGGTTCACGTAGCGCCGAAACTTCGACTCGCTCCAACGCTATAGACACACACACAGACAGGCAGGTGTGTGCATACATGTATTGGGGGATGGCTGATGGCTTTCTCCCTCGCACCCACCTCTATATTCCGCAGCTGGAATTCGATCTGGTGCTGTGTGTTGAGCCACGTGGGGTGGACGGCCAGCCCGACGCTCTCCATGGCCGCCACCACACACATGCACCTCATCTCGAGATGCCGGTACACACGCCACAGCCCGCCCCCCTCCGCCGTCTGCCGCAGCTCCTCCCCCAGCCTTGCCATCAGCACCAGCAGCTCCCACTGGCTCTCCACTATCGGCTGCAGACACGCGTTGGCCAGCCGACGGGGGAAGCTGCCCATTGGCGGCCGAGAAACCGGCTGTCGGCCGCCGCCGTCAGTCTTCTCCACGCGGATGGCGTATCGCTCCGTGAGCTGGTCGTTGTACTCGATGGCCTGTGAGTCGTCCGGGTCGAGCAGCCAGTCGGCGACTTTGACGTCGCGAAACGCGCATTTCGCTTGCCAGCCGTGCATGTGGAGGTACTTGAGGAAGTCCTTGCCGTCCTCCGCCACCACCACGTGTGACGGCTCCTGCAGCCAGGCCAGCAGACACGCCGGCAGACCCGAGCCCCCCATGGACCAGGGTGAGGATACAGGTGGAGAGGGGATGAAGAGGATGAATGTGCCGAAGGCGGGACACGTGAGGGCCACCTTGATGGGGATGAGGGGGCTTGATCCCTGGGGGGCTGCTGCTGCTGCTGCTGCTGCTGCCGGTGTCTGCATGTTGAGGGTGTAGACGATGCTGATTGCGATGAGGGAGGACCCCTGCAGGGCTTGCTCGAGGTACCCCTGGGCGATCGGAAGGACGTCATTGAAGTACCGCCACTCCTCCTCACTGCTGTCGATGTCCTGCGGCACCACGTCAATGAGGATGGGCTCGGTGAGCTCCCGCGGCACCCTCATGAGCACCGACCGGTCATCGCCCTCGATCACCTCGCCACCACACAGGTCTTGCAGGCCTCTGAGCGACGGCACCACCTCCTCGGCCATATCCACGTCATCATGCCCTCGTCTTGGCGGGGGCATGAGCCAGTCGAACAAACCGCTGCTGCCGTTCTGTGTGCTGCCGTGGCCACTCTCTTCTCTTGCTCGCGGCATGGCGGGGGACGTCTGCATGGGGGAGTCGGCACCGATGTCGGGCGGCTGCTGCTGCTGCTGGTGCTGCTGGTTGTGGTGGTGGTTGGCTTCTGTGGGTGAGAGGAGGGGAGAATCTTGGCGTGTGAGGCTTGCTGGGGCCGTCAGGGCCTTCTGGTGCTCGTGCACGGCCCACTCGTCCTCGTCAGTCATGTTGAGGCGGCCCAGCTGCATCCATCGCATGGCGCACACAGAACAAGGGAATGAATGCGGGTCCTCTGCCTGCTGCATGGTGTGGGTGTGCTCTTGTTCCCCTCACCCGTCTGAGAGCGGCCCAGACAGCCTCTCTGCTTCCTCTCGGCACCGTGAAGGTAATCGAGAGCTCCTCCTCCACCCCGTGCCCCTGCCTGCCCCTCATCCCCATCGCCGCCCCCTCAGTCTTCGGCCGGTGGCCCACATCCAGATCAAGCTCCATCATCTCATCAGACACGGCGCTGCTCGGTACGTCTCCACCCTCTTGCCAATCTCCATTTCCCTCCTCCTCATGCTGGTCCATTCTCTGTCGCTTCCGAGGAGCAGCAGCAACAGCAACTGTCGCTGCGCGGCGCGGCGGTGGGGAAGGGCGGAGGGGCGGGGAGGGGGTGCACCTGGCATGGAACGCTTCGGGCTCGATCGCCATGGCGTCTGACGCAGCATTGCTGTGGGCCGATGATGCCCGCTTCCTGGGGTGGTTGGCTGCTGCCCGTCCTCTGAGAGCCGTTGCGAAGTGTCGCTGGAAGGCCTGAAGGTCGGCGGCGCCCAGGTGGTCAGTCGTGTTGACCAGCACCCCCACGCCGCCCTGTCCGTCGGCACCATCACCACCACCCTCTTGGCCGTCGCCTGTCGTCGTGTCATCCTCCTCCTGCTGCTGGTCTTGCTCGGCGGAGTCGTACAGGAGCACCTCTGGCGGGACGCCCTTGTCGACGCCCTCTTTCTCGACGTCGTCAATGAGTGCCGCCAAGTCGGACATATCGTCGGTGTCGACAGCGAAGGCCGTGGGCTGTGGAGGGGCCTCGACGAGTCGGCGGTGGGGCGGCGGGGGCGCCCCAGATAAGGGGGCAGAGGGGGATGGGTCGGTGCCGGTGCCGCCAACGAGCACCATCGCGTCGTCATCGTCCGTGCCCTCCTCAAGAAACGCCAGGCCGTGCTGAGTGAACATTCACAGAAAGAGAGACGCGTGCGAATGTGTAGTGGTAGGAAGGGAGGGAGGGAGGGAGGGAGGGGCCACCCACCTGTTGGTCATCCTCGTCTGTGTCGATCGCCATGGGGTCACCACCACCCGCCTCACCCTCACCCTGTCCCTGCCCCTGCTCCCGCTGCTGGTGCTGGCTCTGGTGCTGGTCGCGCCCATTGGTGCTCGGCCGCTGCTGCTGCTGCTGCTGCTGGTGCTTCTTGACGTACTCGTGCGCCTCTCGTCCATCCTTGTTGGCCTTGACGATGGTCATGGCCTGTGCGGCCGCCACCAGCTCCTTGGCCACCTTCAGCACCCAATCGAACGTCTCGCCGCTATCGTCCCCCTCTTGCCCCTGGCCGTGTCGCAGGAAGCCGAACTCCTTCTGCTGCCTGTTCTTGAAGGTCTGGCGGATGGCCTGGCTCAGCAGGGCGGGCTTGGCCTTGGCCAGTGACACGGGGTCCTTGAAGCCCAACTGGAACAAGATTCTGCATCAGAGACAGACACACAGACGGAGAGGGAGATGGACGTATGGCCATGAATGCATCCTTGCACTCAATCACTGCTCAGCCACGTGCACTCACCTGGCCTGTGTTTGTGTGACGCCGGGTATGTGGAGCAGCGGCTCCAGCTCCTTCTTGTTGAGGTAGAAGATGCGGTCGCCCATCTCGCGCACCAACGCACCCAGGAAGTGCAGTCCCAACGTGTCACTTAGCGAGCACAAAGTGGGATGGGATCAACACGCGCTGGTGGGTGTGTATGTGTGTGTGTGT